>VYZM01010449.1:763610-800226 GCA_013398915.1 Dromas ardeola
CCCTCCTCCCTTTGCCCCTCCCGCCGCCTCTGCACATGCTCGCGCGGCCCGGCACGCGGGGGCGCTGCGGGCATGCGCGGCCGCCGCGCGCCTGCGCTCGAGTCCGAGCCGTTGGGCCCGGCCGGGGCGCGAGGCTCCCTTCAGGGAGCGGGCGTTAACGGCCGGTCAGGGAGCCCGCCCCATGGCGACCCTCCCTCCCGCTCCTGAGGGGCGGTTCGGGTCTTCACGCCCAAGAGCTCGAAGGGAGTCGACGTACCGGAGGCAGAGAACCAGGCTGAGGGGAGAAGCCCCGGCAGACGGGGTCTCGGTGACCCTCCGCCACGGCCCTGCGTCGGAAAGGGGTGAGCAGCTGCCTGCTTTCAAAAATCCCTCCCAACGTTTGTATACAGCCACAGAAGAGTAATTATTTTCTGCAGTTACTTTCAGTACGTAAGATAATGAGCTGTCCACGCATCTGAGCGGCTGTGGAAGAGGGGTAGTGCCCTCGAACTGGAAGAGGGTAGATTTAGATTAGATATCAGAGTGGTGAGGCACTGGAACAGGTTGCGCAGGGAAGCTGTGGATGCCCCATCCCTGGAGGTGTTCAAGGCCAGGCTGGATGGGGCTTTGGGCAACCTGGTCTAGTGGGAGGTGTCCCTGGCCAATGATCTTTACGGCCCTTTCCAATCTAAACCGTTCTATGATTCAGGTCTACAGAACTGATTTCAGCCAGTGACTTGTAGGGGCAATGCTGAAATGTCAGTTTCAAGTTCTCTTCTGTCACACCTGTCTCTCTTAGAGCGCATAGTTTTTGAAATTAGCCAAACTTGTAATGCAGCATTTGTTATTCCCTTGTCAATATAAGGTATATCATTGTCAGAGTCTGCTTGCAAACCAAGTACATATCAAGACTGTCTTGATCTAGCCTGGTCTGAGAGGTTTAGGACAGAATTGATATTCTCCTTCACAAATACTGGTCTTTAACCATTATACATACTCTCCATTGTGTTTCACAGCAATAAACAGTAGAGCCTTAGCTGAATAAGAGGCATATTTTTATTACAGACCAAAAAAACAAAACCAAAACCAGATCACATTGCTAAGAAAATTGTAAAATTGCAAAGCCACTTTCTCAAAATTAACTCTAGGCTGAAGGTTTTCTGTTCAAATGGATTTGGGCCCCCTTGTGCCTGTACATTGTAAAAATCTGACATACTCCTTTTTAACAGGAGCCTGCTGAGCAGCAGTACACTGACTGTGCACAATCGTACGCACATGCTCGTCACCTCCATCAGTCTGCAAAAGCACTTCTCTGCTACATCTCAGTTTCCATCTGACCATCCACAACTACAGCTACCTTGGCACTCCTGTTCTTCTCCTTCTCCACTAAGTCTGATTACCAATCCTCAATTTCCACGTTAGGCATATTACCACATACTGCTCCACAGGTCTGTCTTCTGTTCCTTATGCATTTAAACTGTATATTTCTTTCCTCTGCATCTTTGTGGTATCAGCTTCCTTTCCTAAGGAAATAAGATCCTTCAAGGGTCTTTAGGCCCTAGAATCTGCCTGGCTTTTATAGCTTATGTACAAATTGTAGTTTTCCAGGATACATAACATGGGCGGTTATTTTCCCCACGGGTGGCACAAACATCTCCCTGATAGTAAAGGTAGCCCTAAAAATATCAGGGCTGTGCCCTGAAGCATGGAAACATTGGAGATTCTTTCCTTCCAAAAATGTGTCAGGCGACATTAATAATAGATGGTGCTACCAGCAGCATCTTATGTAAGTGGCCACTACTGAGGTGTAAACTTAAACTTAGCTGTCACTTTGTAGTAAAGCACACATCATAGCAGACTTGAGGTCTTGCCACATGCTAAGCTTGCCAGACATTTAATAAGGCAAACACTTGGCTGTCGTTAATGACAGAATTTGCTACTAGTTTACATTAAGCAATATGAAAATTCAGTTGTCTGTGTGCTGTTTAAATGAGAGGTATCACTTTTAGATCTTTTGTTTATCTTTAAAAGGAAGTATTAAACTACATGGGAAAAAAATTATCATTTATTAACAATGTAGCCGATATCCATGTTGCTACTAGAAACTGTAGAATAGTATTCAGTGTTTGCATATTAGAAAATGTAACCATTTTAATGTTCTAACATACAAACATGCAGATGGTATCAACAAAGGTCTGAAGTTAAAATCTCATAGAGGGCGGATGATGGAAGTTCACATTTTATAGGCCTTCCGACTAGATCGGAGATAGCAGTTGACAATATAAAATAAATGAAGACTACCTATAACAAAGAAAAGAACAAGTCAAGAAAAGGGTAGAATATTGGGAGGAAAAAGATTAAAGGGTTCATGGAAAAAATTGCCTTGTTGTAGGCCAGAAATAAGTCTATCTGGATGGGAGTTTTAACTCCATTCCAGTTCTTTTGCAGCCTGGCAGACCTAAGTGCTGTCAGCTTCCTCTTTAGTGCTTAATTAGTCCTGATTTCACATGCTCATGCTTTCAGTTTTTTTTTTTTTGTTTTTTTTTTTTTTTTTTTTTTTTTTGTTTTTTTTGTTTTTTTTTTTTACTTCCTCTTTCCATGGTTCTAAGTTAAAATTCAGAAGAAGAAGAAAACCTCTTGCCACGATCCTTTTCATGGAGAAGAGGAGCAGACTTTTTTTTCAAAACATAGGCCCATTGTTAGCTGAACAAAAGCCATATAAACCACAGCTGCTTTGTATATCTCAGTAGCTCCTTCATGGAGTCATTGGATGACATGGCGACCACTTAGAGGTGCTCTAAAGATAGACTTTAAGTAGTCCCTTCTGTAATGCTGATGTTCATTTACCTGCCACCTGCAGTCCTCTGTTTATTCAGATTTTCTCCACTCTCTGTTTGGACTCCACAGGACAAGTGTTTCTGCACCCCTTAATCTACTCTATTTATGCAACTCCCACTTCTCACTTTCTCTTCTAACGAGCTGAGCAGTGCAGCCATTTTCAGTGGAAGTTCAGCAGCACCTCCCTGGGAGGGAGTCACGGCAAGTGCTCTCTGAGTGTAGAGACCTGTGCTTCTCTGCAGAGAAAAACAGCACTGGTTTGAGATAATCACAATGGCATCTTCATTTCTTTCTCTGCTGCTGCTTATTTTTTGTTTGTTTTGTTGTGGGTTTGGTTGTTTTTTTTTTTTTTAATGAAACTAGATTAACTCTTCATATAGAAAATTGTATTTCTCTTAAGAACAGCTCTTTTTGGTTTACCTTAAGCTAGTTGGAAAACTATGCTGAAAAATATTAAACTTCAAAATGAAAAAAGCAGGGCCACCAAGGGATTTGGATTAGTTCTGCTGAATTATTTTTTAAGTTATATAAGTTACGCAGCTATTAAAAAAATAGTGGCCCTTTTCATCCACTCATGAGGTAGACCTGCAGCCAATTCAAAACTGCTATTGCTGGGATACTGCTGTGCGATAAGATGGGGTCAACAGTTCAACAGATGCCTCTCTGTCTCTTTTGCATATAGAAAGCTGCGGTCCATGTTGCTTTTTAAACATTGGTCCTCAAAAGACTGTAGCCTGTTTAATTCTATATGCTAAGCTTACTGTCTTTGGTTGTTCAGATGAAAGGGGAAAGTTACACTGATTCAGACCCAGAAGTATGACCCAGAAGAAATGACCAAGAAATGACCCAGAAGAAATAAGGGAGTGAGGGTCCCACGACCCTTCTGTCAGTCAGTCCATTCTGTAAATCATTATTAATGAAGTAGCAGTAACTCTACAGGTGTAATTAGGGTTTTTTCCTTCCTAGGGTAGACTTGCAGAACATACAGACTATTTTGTGAAAACTCTAGAGAGAGAGCAACGGTAAAGACTACTGATAATTTCTAAACTAAAAATGGCAATATTTTTGTTTTCTTTGCTTTTTTTTTTACATTAACTTTTAATAGGGTCCATATTGTGTTTATTATAGAGTCGTAGAAAAGCATCCCATTTTTGCTGTGGAGTATTCCAACGTCACTAAATTAATCTACATTTTAGCCTAAGGAAACAAGCTTTACTGAGACCTAGCTATCTGTGTGTCCACCCATCTCTCTGTCATGCCTTTCCGTTTGACATTGTTCACCAGTTTCATCTCAATTTTATAAGAGGGTAGAGATCTCAAAGATAAGTTCCTACAAGTTTCAAGAATGCAAGTGTCAGAGCAGATGAGGCCTACACCAGTGTGTGTCCCCACCAGAAAGCACCTATTTTTTAACACTGATCCACAGCAGCCAGTTGATGTATCGATATGCGTATAGCTGTGTCCCAGCTGCAGCAATGCTATTTCTTAGATGACTTACTTTCTCCCCTGCTAAAAAAAGATGACATTTGAGGTATATGGAGATCTAGTGGAAAACTGGTGGCACTTATCGGGATTAGAAGACATGAGGAAGGCTGACGGGGCAGCAGCAAAAGGATCACACAGACCACAGAGGATACAGCTGGGATTACAGAGATAAAGACGACAAGGGAACTTCCACATAGACCACAAGTCCATGGTAAACCAAGCATTACAGTAGAGCTTGCTTTGTATGTAGCTATGGAAAACATAAAGCTGTGGGACACGCATTAAAAGGACTTAAAAGGCATCCTAATGGAAGCTCTGCTTGGTCTTGAATACATAGCATGTTGCCATTTAATTGTGAACCTATAAACTCAGCATTTTCAAGGAATAAGAATAGAACAAGCATAGAATTATCCAAAATAAAGATAGTCTGTAGAAATCAAACCCAAAATCCAATCCCTATGCTTGCTAAATCTAACAGTTGGATTCTAGGATATTCATTGTCAGCCTACTACAGGGGATGTCATGGGCTACTGCTTTACGCGTTACTGAAGTGGTCTCTGCCAGCAGGAAGGAAATTCCTGATGGGCTGTTTGGGATGGATATTTTTGTTGTATGCATTTGTCCCAAAAGCGATCACTTCACTAACACAACTCTGAAACATTCGAACAGTCTTGCTTTTATATAAGGTGACCTCTAAGACCCTAGCAAGCCCTCATAGGAAAAAAAGTATTAGATTGTGAGCTGAGAGCTCAAAGATTATTGCTGATGGAAAAATATCCCTCAGAGTGGCAAGAAGCTGGAATATTCTGGACAGCGTCATATCCTTGAGTCACTGTACCCCACTGCAGAGCAGACACAAAAGTTAGGAGACCAGTTCCTCATCTGTCCTGCCAACGGGGTTTTTTGGCAGTTGACCAAGTTTGGACAGATCCAAAATGGAGAAGGCTATTTTGACACACTACTGATAACTGTAACAGCTCTTTAGTACCAGTCCCAGGCAACTGCAGGTAGCAATACCCCAAGTGCTGAGTCCAGAAAGGGCCACTGGATGTCTATTTCATATATGACAAAGCAACAATTGTTCCCCAAGTCCTGGGACCGGTCTTGTTTAACATCTTTGTCAGCGGCATGGACAGTGGCATAGAGTGCACCCTCAGCAAGTTTGCTGATGACACCAAACTGTGGGGCAGCTGACACGCTGGAGGGCAGGGATGCCATCCAGAGGGACCTTGACAGGCTGGAGAGGTGGGCCCATGCCAACCTCGTGAAGTTCAACAAGTCCAAGTGCAAGGTCCTCCATCTGGGTCGGGGCAATCCCAAGCACCGCTATAGGCTGGGCAGTGACTGGCTGGAGAGTAACCCTGAAGAAAAGGACGTGGGGGTCCTGGTGGACAAGAGGCTCAACATGAGCCGTCAGCGTGCACTTGCAGCCCAGAAGGCCAATCGTATCCTGGGCTGCATCAAGAGAAGTGTGGCCAGCAGGTCGAGGGAGGTGATTCTCCCCCTCTACTCCACTCTCGTGAGACCCCATCTGGACTACTGCCTCCAGTTCTGGAGCCCCTACTACAAGAAAGATATGCACGTGCTGGAACATGTCCAGAGCAGGGCCACGAGGATGATCAGAGGGCTGGAGCACCTCTCCTACGAAGACGGACTGAGAGAGTTGGAGTTGTTCAGTCTGGAGAAGAGAAGGCTCCAATGAGACTTTATTGTGGCCTACCAGTATCTTAAGGGGGCCTACAAGAAAGGTGGTGAGGGACTTTTTAGGATGTCGGGTAATGGTAGGACTAGGGGGAATGGATTAAAACTAGAGATGGGTTGTTTCAGAATGGACGTTAGGAAGAAGTTCTTCACCATGAGGGTGGTGAGGCACAGGAACAGGTTGCCCAGAGAGGTGGTGGGAGCCCCAACCCTGGAAGTTTTTAAGGCCAGGCTGGATGGGGCTCTGAGCAACCTGATCTAGTGGGAGGTGTCCCTGCCCATGGCAGGGGGGTTGGAACTAGATGATCTTTGAGGTCCTTTCCAACCCTGACAATGCTATGATTCTGTAATACTTTATACCAAAGGTACAAAAATATGACAGAGAAGTAGCAGAGGATGGCACCGGTGCTTTCAATCCCTGCCACTGCGAGGTGCTGGTCAAACAGGCAGTCAATCCTAGAAAGCAAGTCAGTATTCACACTTTACAGGGGCGGGCAGCCCATCTCCCACAGCCACTCCTGCCTGCGGGGCAGGGGGAATACACCTTCCGGACCCCAGGCTGGGAATCAGGCTAACTTGGCATGCAGAAGCAAGGCTCACCAGCTTTTGGAGTTACTTTTGCAAGGATATGGGACCTAATTTAAGGTCTATAAGTCTGATGATTTGCATATTTCTATTGCCAAGGATAAATACCAGATAAATAAAAGTTCCATCTATGAAGAATTCCAGATTTGACATCTTTAAGTCAAAGTTTCAGACTTCTTGTTGCCCCCAAATGCAAGGTTTCTGTGCTATGAAGACACATGGCTAGTGTCAGCTTAACTCAAACTTACTTAAACTTTCTGTCTACCCCTTGATTTTATTTATGCTGTAAGCTACTAAAGCAGCTTATATTTTACAGTAAAGTCCTTTAAATCGCATGTGTAATCCTAATCTTTTCTGAATTCATTCTGTCTCTTTTATAATTTCCCCTTAATGGCATACAAGTTAGAAGAAAAGAAAAGAAAACCTCAAACCAGAAAACAAACACGCACCCTCCTTTCCTTAAAAGTACAATGCTATTTTGCTTGTAAAGTAAGAAGCACAAGAAGCTTCTGATCCTCAGCATTGCAGGGGTTGTAACGCCACTAATTACGTGGGAGTTATGTGATTAGAGCAGGAGAGCAATGCAATGCTGAAGCAAGCCTGTCAGGGGCAGGATTTTATCCTTGAATAAATTTGTGTTGCTTTTTAAGAAGAAAGGAATTACATGGATAATAAAGGAGGAGTTTGTAGGAGTTTGTTGCAGTATGTTAGATATATTTTAAAATATAGCAGTTGCAATATTTCAGAAAAAAGAATCTAAGTTAGAATAAGTATGAAAGAGGACTTTACCTCATTTTCACTCAAAAATACATGTCATTTATGTGGAGTGTTGATTTTCTTAATTTAGACATAGCAGAAAACAGAACGCTCACACGAGACACTTCTGATACAGGAAAACCCTTTGGGAACTGTGGTGTTTTGCGAGAAGAAGTTTCTTACAGAGACTATCTAGTCTTGTTTTCAAAAAAAAGATTTAAAAAGAATCATCCTCAAAGACAGAGTTATCTTTCATAACATATTATTTCAGCATTGGAAACTACTTTTCATTTAGGAACATCCAAGCTCTGCAATTAGTAAACGTCTTCACGTGGACAGTGCCCAAGTGACCATCTCTCACAACTGGTATAGAAGACAAGATTCTGAGAAGAGACACGCTGAAAGCAAACGAGCAGGGGGTGAAAATCAAGCTATTAAGGTTTTTCTCATAAAGTAACAACTTCAAACACTTCAAAGTCCTTCTCTCTTTGTTTATAACCAGGACTGAATATTTTGTGTCACCTCCTTCTACTGCTGATACTTGTAATAGGGGAAAAGGGGCAAGGCTGCAGTGATTTTGATTTTATAGAACTTCATTAATCATTTAAATGGAAGCAAAGACATTCACGTCCAGCCTCATTGTGTTCCCATTGGCAAGAACTGTCAAGCCTTGAACAACTACTCCAGGTTTGGCTCTTCTTGTATTGTAACAGCCTCGGCACCAAATACTTTGCATTGGAAATTAGTCACTTACTACAACAGTGGCATTAAAAGGATCTGTATGATTTGGATTTTCTCCAAAGCACAATTAAACTTAAAAAAAAAATCAAGCCAGTTTTCTCCAGTGAAAAAAAGCATGCATTATTCACTTCTGACTGTATTGTTCAGCTCCAGGTTTTGGAGATGACGGATTCTTTCTGTGTTCTAGGTTTTAGTAATCATACTGCTTTTGACTTAGCGCCCTCTTCTGCTTGATAATGAGAATGCATGTTGTCCAATGGTTAAATATTCTCAATTAGCTCTCACTGGAGAATAACATTTCCCAGTAACTACTGAGAAATAAAATAGCCTTAAGCAGGAAGAAAGATGACACACACAAAAAAAAATAATCACGTTATGGGAAGGTGATCAACAAATGGCCACAGACCTCAATAATTTAATTTAGTTGCAGAGAGAGAAAAGGAAAGAGGGGAATATGATTTTGATACATATTACTGTCTCTCCACTTCCACTTGTTCTGTATATTTTCCCCTTTAATTTAATTGGTTTGCATACTGCAGTCAACACCGAACTGAGAAGACAAACTACAGGCAGCCGAACTTCCTGAGAGCACGGAAACTATAGCAAAGTATAACACTCTCCCTAGGGCACAAGCAGAGCTCACACATGCATCTTTTGAAAAATCATTGAGTCGTGAAGGTTTAAAATAACATTAGCTATTTATCACTCAGCAAGCAAGATTTTTAGGTAGTTAAGAGACACCAAATCTGCACATGAAGCCGATACAAATACGTAACAGACCACACGAAGAAGAGTCTTCTATTCCACATAAGCTTCTCATCTGTTTCATATACAGGAACTGTTGAACATCAACCACAAACAGCCTTTCAGAGCTTGCTAATGCCATCATTTGAGTTTGGTAACACATCAGGAGGAAGTGGAGAACATTTACAGACAGCTAAATCACTAAGCAGATCATGCTGTTTCAACAACCTGTTTAATTACCTGTAGTTCAAGCAAATGGCAGGAACCGCTCCAGCACAGAATCCTCCAGTTTTAGCCCTTCTTCCCCTCCCAATAAAAGAGGCAACATCTCCCACAGCATCCCAAACAAAGAAGTAAGGACCAGAATATAGGAGAATCCAGTTACCCATAATGACATTTGATGCCTGTCACTCTGGGATAGGCCTTATTTCCATCGTCCTATGCACCTTCCATCTTCTGCAGCAGGTGAGCAGGGCAAGAGCAAAGCATACAACCAAGAAATAGCTTTCCTAAGAGCAGAACTGCCTGTCTGCAAGAGGGACAGCAGTCTGTGGAAATGAGGTAATCCATGGGTGGCAGACCAAGTGATGCTAGCTCCTATGTCCTTCCACACAAAATGCCTTCTGTCCCTCCATGTCTCCCCCACCCCACACACACCTGTGCCCTCTGAGCTCTCCTGCGGCACTGCTGGCTCGGTCTTTCACCCCCAACCACCAGCAGAGAGGAAACAGCATCTGCAGTAGCTGATTATGGCCACCAAAGTGCTACTCAGCTGCATGATATGCGTGCATTTGATCACCTGCTGGCAAACATCACAAAATAAGCTACTGATCTCCTCAGTCATCACTCACCTGGCAGAAACTTTGAGTCCTTCCCACCTCCCTGGTAAAACAGAATTTGGGCTTGGCTAGTTCATTCAAAATTTATGAGGGAGAGGAAACGAGAGAGACCAACAGGTGGGGAAAAAGGCACAGCCTCAGTTCTTGGCTTCATTTGTGTTTGCTGGGGGGGTTTTTTGTGGGTTTTCTCCCAGAAAAACAGATAGTAAATAGTATTTTATTACATCATCAAAGCTTGCTGCACAGGCACAAGAAATCTTGTTTAAAGTATTTCACTCTCAGATTTTCGAAATTTTGAGTACCAGCTTGCAGTGTGAATGATCTTTTTAAGTAGTTTTCTTATGTTTTTAAGAAGTGAATGAAAACGAAATTCTGTATTTACGTTAACACAGGCAAAGAGTAAAACTGGAACCGTTGGATGGACTTCATCTGTCTCCAGCATTTCAGCTAATTGAATTGCTGCTAGCAGCAACAGTCTGTCATCCTTCATGTGAACTAGCGCTAGAGGGAGGTGAAACGCTTTGCCAGCTGCTTCCACAGATACTTGCTGCCTGCAGAAGACAAATTCGTGAATCTCAAGTTTTACTCTGAGCTTTGAAGTGTATTGTCAAGAGCAAACCTTTTCCCCCATCTCCTTTAGCCTTGCATCGTGTCTGCTCTCAGCTGTGATCTTCTCCTTAATGAGCCAAAATTCTTTCACCATTTTCTACGGTTCAGCCTTTGTATAGCAACTCAAAAATTCACTTTTCTGAAGGTGAAGGACAGAAAAATATTAATCTGTGCGGTAATTAGACTCCATACTAACATGGCTGATAAAAGTGATCAATGATGGCTAGAGACCACCTAAACCAGTAAGACAAAGAACTTCTGATTAAGCAACAAGGCATTCTGCATGCGGTTATTGGCTATTTATTTTGAAGGGCAGCCATCTGCGAATTGCAAAATAACTCTGTTGTTAATCTAGGATAATCAAGTGCTGAAGCAGACCATGCTGTGCTACATGTCATCACAGCTAGAGTTTGGTTTTCAAGGGTAGTGTCTTTTTTTTAATTAAAAAAAAAAAAAAAAAAGAGGATCTCTGACATGAAGCATACCCTGGGACTCTTACATTTTTTGAAATCAGAAAGATTAAAAGCTTTGGAAAGCACATCATAGGTTGTGCTTCAATTCTTCAGGCATCTGTTCCTAAGGGCTAATATATTTCGCCATGTACCAGAGCAGTTCCAAAGATAAAGTGACATTCAGCCAAGCCTACAGTTTCAGAAACCCTACTGCCAGCTGCAGAAATTAGAAACAGTTTATTTTACTGGGAATTAGTGAAAATGATGAAATGGAACGTTTAAGAGTACGCATCCATCATAGGATGTTTAATCTACTAGATAAATAAAGATAGACTCTCATCCAACAAAATACCAGTCTGAGACTTTTATTCCAGTAGCTTTGTCTGCAAAAATTGCTTTTAATCACAGTGGCTTTATCCTTTAAGCAGAAGGCTGTGGTATGACTTCTTGAAGCTCAGGAGCCTGACTTTGCCTCCGCATTATTCCAGTTATTCCTAAGCAGGTATGGGGGCAATAGGGTGCATTTTTGTTGGAATGCTATTACAACTTGTCTTCCGATGGGGGAAGGAGCATGTGTTGCTTTATGCTATGGGTAGGAATGTCATAATGCTGTAATTTCCCTTTCAAATTTTTTCCAAAGTTCTGCTTGAAGAGAAAGCCGTCAGATGCACCTTATAATTCACACTTTCTGTATAAATTGTGTATAATACACCTTATTTGGCCCCGGTTTAGAATTATCGCCATTCTGTGATGGCTGTAATGGGTCTCAGTAAGAATTCTGTAGTAGATGCGCACTCGTGCACATGCACATAGCACAATGGAGAGTTAGGAGGACAGTGTCATTCAAACCCATTATTCATTGTAGATATTTTAATTATTAAAGTAATACTAAAAAGAGAAGATTATTCAGCTGTTCTGTTCTTTATTAGCCCCTAAGAATCCTTGTCCATTTGAACACCTGTGGCATAGCCTTCCACGGGGATTTTGCTGGCCGTCTGCAGCTGCTCAGAGAGGAGCTTTACCATAGCCTAAATAGCTTGTGATTTGTACAGGAGTGTTATCTCAAAGCTCCGTGTTGTTATGCCACTGTTGCGTGTCACTGCTAAGACAGAACAACACTGAAAGACTACGGCAAGATGAATAAGGTTTGGTAGGAACGGGGCCCAGCGCCTCCAAGGTAGGAGCCACCACTTTGATCAATGATGATAACTTCAACTGGCATTATTTTGATTTTCGTGCTATAAAGTACCTATTGCTACTACTTGCAAATGGGTTTTGTTTTCAAAGCAGGAGCCTTAAAAATATTTACTCCTGGATACTATTGTGCAAGGAAGGGTAGCATCAAAAATATTTATGTAGGGGGAAAAATAGGTCTTGTACAGCCAAATGTCCTATGCTTACAATTGCAAATCCAAACTTGGGAGCAAACAAGGTCATTCTTTTCCCTGTGACCCAATTTAAAAATACTAACAGGTCATTTGTAAAAGTTTTTAACTTAGTTAAAACCTTTTCCTTACATTTTATCATGGAATGTTACGATGGTATAATTATGCATCACAGTTTGGACCAAAGTAAGAAATCGATGTACATAACGAGACAACAAAGACCTAGAACGAGTTCACTTGACATGGTTTCAGTTAAGTCTACTGCTTCTCATAGCACGTGTATTTATTACATGCTGGGTTGTGCTCTGACAATTATTACTGGATGCTACTTTCTAAAGCAAAGATGTTAATCACGGAAGCGTCTCTCTAACCAACTTAAATCGTATTAGGTTGTCTGCTGCAGCAATGAATACTGGTCCTAAGGAACAGTGCGTGGTGTGACAAACTGCACAATTTCTTTTATGTCTCCAAGGAAGAATATGAGGTTTCACACAGGAATCAGCTGGTTGATTGCCACAAATATTTCCATTAAACTTTTCAAAGGCTTCGGCGCTGCTTACTGGGAGAAAGAAAAAAGAATCTAGTTTAGAGGAAACAATAATAAATGACGTTTAGCAACAGACTTGATTTATCAGGTCTTTTTCTTTGCAAACATTCAAAGCACACTGCAGATTTGACTGCAGGTTATCAGTTAAGCGAATTACAGCATATAAACACCACTGCTGCGTAAATCATGCTTATCTGATGGCTTGTGAAAACTTGCTCTGCCACCACCAAAGCCCAATTTCAAGGAACCCATCATCTTCAGCTGCGTTGCTCAGGTATAAATGAATTCCCCTGCAGGCTGGACACATTCCACTAAGCCCTACTTCTACAAATAGTTACTTGCTTAACTTTAAGCACAAGGTAAACCAACTGTGTTTGCTGAGATTACTGACATAAATAGCTTCGTAGTTGCGTGAGTTTGGGACCAACAGCCACACACAGTAGAACGGCTGTACTCTGAAAAGAAAGGGGAACAATAGTATATTCTTACTCAGGCATGCTCTCAGCATCAATTCAAAGCTTCATCTGAGGACTTCATCCATCCCTACTACTTCTATCCCTTCACCAAATAATTAGTATTTTTTTTAAAAGTTAACTGGATGCTGATTTAATTCTCACATCAACATTCTTTTGATTTTTTTTTTTTTCCTTTGAATTGCTTAAAAACGATACTGTGTTTTAATGCAAACTCAAAAGTTAAGGTCCATACCCTAAAGTGCTTATGATCAAAACACACACTAAATAAATAAATTCTTTCCTGACTGGGAATGCATGGTGGCTTTTGACTTGTACATTAGAAAAAGTCAGCCAGCAATCTTCCAGCACTTAGTAGTAAAATGTTTTATAAACCTTTTTTCCCTACCAACAAGATCAAACTGGAACTCAAACTGGAACTCAGTGTGTAACCTTGTGATTCATAAAAAGTAATTTTTTTTTTTTTTTTTTTTTTCAAAAAGACCTCGAGCAGTTGAAGCAGAATTCAGTGGACCTGTATTCTGGTAGCAGATTCATCTATTTTCAATTATTTCCATCAAAGGTGCTTCGTATAGTTGCCTTCCTTCCCACTCCCACCCCTCTCAGTTACCGTCTCTGCCTTCATTAACTGAATTGGCTATATTGGGTATTTGTTGTCTAAATCAAAATCTGGAATAACAATACAACAATTTTTAGGGTTGCAAGATGCTTACAGAAAAAAAAAAGAAGATTCCTAACTCTATTGCATTCTCTATATCACTGCATTTACGTGTCCCAGAGTGGAGAGAATTTCTTGGTAACTTATTTTTCTGATGTGGTATCCTCAGGTGTAATGAGAACACTGTGGACAAAGTTTTTTATTCTATAAAGTAATAAAGCCAACTGAGCAAGATACTAGCAAAATAGTAAGAATATTCTATTCAATATTTTCATTAGCACAAACTGGAAGTGCAGAGTTCACTTGTAAAAGGCAATAATCCAGAAGTCCACTATCTATATAATTTAAATCAATGTCCAAAGAACACTTTTTGCTTAGAAGGAAGTCATAGCTCTGGGGTCTTTATCCAGCTTGCCTAGGACTAAGATAAAGCTATAAATAAATACCTAGCGTGATAATTGATATAGAAAAATTTTGCTCCTTAGCCTCTAAAAGATGCCAACAATGGTTCCCAAACAATAGGAAATACTTCAGTTGAGTTCTTTTTTGCAGTGTAGTCGTTGGGAGCAGAAATCCAAATTCACCATCAGAGTGCATGTGCAGACTGACCCCATGCTGCAGTTGCCACTAACTGAGAAAAAATGAAAGGTGAGCAGCAGGAAACCACATGCTGCAACTGTACTGTGTACCTTTAGGGTTCCTTAGCAACTTCTTCCGGGGTCTTCTCCTCCACAGAAACTGCAAATGGAGACAAAACACCAGTGAGAAACATTGGAAACAACTTATCCGACAACAAATAGTCAAGTTAAGTTGTTTCCTTGAGCCCAAAGGATGCTTTGGACCAAAGGGATACAATTTACAAAGTCATATTAGGTATACAGACATTTTTCCTTTTAGCTTTTAAATTCTAATTGTAAAAGAGTTTAGAGGCCAAACTTCTAAACTCCTTTGAAAATCTCCGCAGTGATGATTTTAACGCACCTTTTTTCTTTGCATTCAATTATATCATTCATCTGCAATAGCAATATAAGATCATTTAATTGAAACACTGTAAGGCTTATAAATATCATATGTTCTCCATTCTTCTTCACAGCAATGTGACTTAAGAGAATTCTGTCCTTCAAATTAAGTCAGATGTTTAAAAAGTGTGTTACATCATATGAAGCACAAGGGAGAATTTCTTGTTCTTAATGAACTTTACATCTAGCCACTTTGCAGGGCACCGAGCTTAAAACACCCCCACCTATTTCTACTGCATAGCATGTAGTTTCACAATTAAATTTTCTGCTAACGCTATGATACCAAACACAGTCATCGCCAGCAGCCACATTGCGTCACTTGAGTTCTGCATGTTCGTGCAGCTAGTTGCATGCAAACAGCCACTAGTGCTTCTCAGAGACAAAGCATTTCAGACCCAGCTGTACTCGTGCACCTTCTGAAGTTTGTCCCGACTCCTCAGCATCAACGTCCTGGCTCCTCGAGGATGCGTCAGAAATCTCTGGAGCTGCCGAGGCTTCTCCTTCCTTGACACTGTCTACGTTTTCCTCATGGGCAGAAGAAGCTGCAACATCCAAGACTTCACTCACAGTTTCTATGAATCAAATTAGAGAGATAATTGTCTTGTCTTTCCATTCACTGGCACAAACGAGGGCGAGCAGTCAAGGCCCACAAGGCATGAGGTACCTGCCCAGCCTACACATTTGAAGTAACTGAAGGCAACAGGACCTATCGGATGATTACATTTTAACATGCAAATAAAAGTTTGCAAAAGTGGAATTCCAGGGAAAGTCTATTCCCAACCCTGGGGCAGAAAACTATAAACATAAGCTATTTTCATGTCTTCAGGCAAAGGTAATTATTTTCTAACATGTATATTCTTTTGCAGATACTCTCATTTTATTTTCTGATTTCTGTTAATGATGTGCAAGATACTAATGGTAAAGTTTCCATGGAAATAATCCTAGTCTGATCAACACCATAGGACATTACACACACACTCCACAAAACCTTGCAAAGACATCACGGGTAATTTTAATGCAGAAATATCCCAACTTCAGGCTGAAGGTTCAGGCTGCAATTCCAGTGTAGCATGATTGCCAACTAGCCGTTTTTCAATACTCCTTAAGGATAAAGCAATCTATCTGTATAAAAAGTCTGTAATAGGTAATATGTCTATATACAGATACACCCTGCAGGGAGACTGAAGACCTCATCCAGCAGCTACATGCTAAATTTTACTTGAGTAAATTCTCTCTTACCATATTCTTCTAACCTTCCTGTTGGAGGTCTCCATCATCACACACCTTAACTGCTCGGCAGGATAAGGTTTGCAGGGACTTCCTTGTTACACATTGTGTCCTATACTAAGATACATGTATATTAAATACAGCTAACTAAACCGCTTCATTAGAAGTTCAATACAAGCCCTAAATAGGAGCTCTGTAGAGCTAGCAGCCCATGCCTTCTCCCCAAATACCAGCTTGCAGCTATTTAAATACAGCGTATTCTAAACATCAACTATTTCACTTTATTTTGCAGAATACTGACTGAATTTTGAGGAAGCAACAGAAAAAAAATAAATAAATCAGGAACTGCTACCTTTGTCTTTATATGGAACAGCTACACAATAAAAACAGTACGTTTGAAATTCAGAACATTAGATATTTTATAGCTAGCATTACTTGATGTAATGCAATATATTTGCTATGGTAACAAGCTGCTGGTTTTGAGTTTGTAACATCAAACATTTAGTTTATATTACCAAAAACTTGCTCTCTGGCTTACAGCATTTCATCTTGCTAATTTTTGTTAATTTCTGGTGATGTTTCAGTGTTTTAATTTCTTTTGCACCAAGAAGAGTAGATCAGGAAGCAAGCAGAGGGAGCAACATGGACTTTCCTGCTTTTTAGTAAAACCTCATTCCCTTTGAATAGGAATTGTGTTTATTTGTTACCTACAGGAATACCTGCCTTGAAAACAAACATTAACACTTATACCACGTGTACTGAATGATTTCTCTGGTCTGAAGTATTCTTTATGGCTATCAGAAAGGCAGTCTACTGCAAGAAAACACGGATTCCTCCTGATGCATCCATCCAGGTCTCTGCAGAACTGTCACTCCCAAAAATACAAAGGGCCTTGTTGCGACAGGCATTGCATTTGTGAAAACCTACGTCTGTAAATATGAGTAATTGTCCTTGCTCTGCAGAGAACTCTAGCTGGTACTTTCTGTTTTAGAAATCTGAGTGGCTTTCACGTCCGTTCCTCGAGCACTCACGGCTGGAGTTTTGTAGGCGCCACCTTCCTGGCGCCACAGCTGAAGTGCTCATTTTGAGAAGAGCAAGCTGGCAGTAGCTGGGGGTCCAAGCGCACTTGTACAGCAGCACTAGAGGTGGCAGCTTGTACTGGGTCATTATCCATGCCCTAAGGCATTATCTCCAGCAAGGATCCAGACTGGCCCACGAACATCATTTTGGCATCATTTCTTTGGCTGATTGCAACTGCAGCAAGCTATCCAAGTGTCTCCTGGTGCTTTGACCACCATGAAAATAAGAACCAGTCTACAACCACGAAGGCTATTTTAAGCATCAATCTGACATACCGAAACAAATCTCGGTGTACTTTTTGGTGGTTTGTACACGGCTCGGTCTTGGAACGCACACTCTGTATCCCACTCACGAGGTCAACGGGTTTTTCTCTGTCCCGGGGAATTGCTGCGATGCCAGGGCAGCACCAGGTGAAGGATGACTTGGCAAGCTGAGAACGAGTCCCCCGCCTCTTTGAGAATGGGGGAATGGGGACTGCAACATCAGCCCTTCCCTGCGGGAACACCAGCCAAACTGTCCCAGTCCCTCACCACCTCTCCTACTGATCAGCTGGTGGCACAAAGCACGACAAAGTTAGGAACTTATCCTTCTTGTTTCCCTGGATGTTAAATTTCATCCCAGTGCTATTTTCCCCCTACCCCCCCCCCTTTTTTTTTTTTTTTTAATCTGCATGCATTTCACATTTTTTCAGTCCAGCTTAATCTCTCGCAGTTGTTCCATGTAGAATCCTGCAGTAGCACCCGATTTCATAAAAGAGATTTTAATCTATGCCTGGTACAACGATGACTCATTTTCCATAATCCTTGGAAGAAGGATTTTACTTTTCTGTCTGTTCAATTATTGCAAAGTTGTTAACAAGTCTGTCGTGAAACTCTACAGCAATTAATAGATGTAATTGAAATAATTTCTAACTTTCGTTAATTCAAATGCTACAAAATTTAAGCTTCTTTATTTTTCCAAAATTGAGTTACGGCATCTTAACCGCTTCTGTGTTGTTTTCTGAATGGTGATCAGTTTAAAATTCTGCAGTCCCCGTATTTCCTTGTGCAGCAATGACTGTGACCGTTTTGTCTATTTATGCCCGTTTTCTTGCAATTTATACAGGCTTTAATGAACAAAATAAACTGCATTGTGCAACTGCTTCTCTGCAATGCACACACGTGGTGTTTAAGTGCTGTTAGTATTATGTTTTCAGCTGAATTCCCAGCTGCTTTGTTATTGATATTACACAATACCACTACAGCTCCTCAACATCGTTAAGAAAACGCCTACCTGCAGCATTCCAGTCAAATTGGTCTCAGCCTTTGTACATAATGTTAGATTTTTTTTCCGAAAAATTGATATTTATTTTTCTTACGCTTTTTCACCAGGCGTTTGTCGATTTTAAGTTTTCCCCTGAGATAAGTTGCAAAGTGCCGATATCAGCCAGTGCAGTTTTCTTCAATTTTGCTAGGCATTTGTATATGCTATTGCACTTACAGATCTGAATTACGAGCTTAATTTTCTTGTGATTTCAACAAAAGATACTGTAAGAAGAACTTCAAGCCTCCGAGAAATCAAACTCATCACCTTTACTAAGTGTAGGCAAGTGGTTAGGCTTTGCATATTGCATCAACAGCTGTTCTGAAAGCATTCAAAGGGATTTTAACATACGGAGGATTTTGAGGACAGTTGTCCTCAGGCTAGTCAGACCCCTTGACATATTTCCACTACGCAACCATCCCTGCAGAACTCAACATGCTTACCTGTAACCGAACCCTAACGAAAATACCGCCTGCTTCTGCCCGAGATAGCTATAGGCACTCTCAAGTGCTCGTTAGCTCCTCTGCTTTATGAGATAACCATTTTGAGAAGAAATACATCCTTCCAGATCGCACAGGCAGGAACAGAACATGACTGGGCAAGCATCAGCAGCACATTACATATGCACCACACACAATACCAAACCATTTATGTTATGAAAACACATCTGTTTTGAGTTGAGTAAATACAGAAAAGGAAATTGATTTTACAGACAAAAGGAAATTAGGTTTTTGTTTTGTTTTGTTTTAAAATAAGGCAACAGCATTAGGAAGCTCCAGTAGCTTATTAGCACAATATCCAACATCTAGTTCCACCTAGAAATATAATTTTTAGGTAACTATAATTTCAGTGAAAAAAGAAAGCTGCTTCCTCTATAAAGTAGTTATTCCTTCAAACTTTAAAGACACAATTTTTCCTCTTACAAGTGCTAAAGTTGCAGCACTGAGAGCACAGGACTCTACATTTCTGTGCATTCACGGTAGACCAGAAAACAAATCCAGGGTGCTTCTGCATCCTCACGATGGTCAATTGAATTGTCTGAAGTTTAGCAAGCGCAGCATTCCCCCAGCAGAACAGAGAAGCATGAGAAGCAAGGAGTTGCATGCCCTGTGTGACTGACTCATCTTTGCTCCAGCTAATGATGAAAAATAAAACAACCACACACATGCAGATTAACTTTCTCCTGCTAATAATAAAAAACCCCAACACAAAACCCCCCGGACCGGGATTGACTTCCAGAACCCAAACCCTATGGCTTCCATGGTCTCTCCCCCCGAAGCTATCAAGCATTTAAAACAAGCTTTCCCGCTTTCCTGAGGGAGCTGATCTGCAGAATCAGCCTGGATTTTTGTCTGGGACGCAAAACTCTAGTCTGAAATTAAACGGGCTCACACGGGCAGTCACGTCCTGCCGCCCGGGAAACAATACGCTGTAGGGTGATCTTGAAGCAGGCAGGTGAAAGGGAGGTATGGAGCAAATTGGGTTGGCACTAACGGCAATAAGAGGAATCTGAAATATGCCAAGAACTTGGTTCTTGCAAGAATTTTTGTAAAACATACTGTTTCTGATAGCATTCCTACAGGGCATATATTGTCAGGCTTTAGCGTTCAGTGTTCATAAAGCTGAATTTTCCAAGCTGCGTTTCATACCACACACTGTGTGTGAAAGCTAACAAAGCACGCTACCAATTGTCCAACACGTATGTATTATTTCATACGTCAGCTTTCATTGACCACAATTCCCAAAGAAAGCGGTAGGATGTATGAGATCAAGGGCAAGAAGAAACAAATACTTGACGTATTTACTTATTCTAAACCTCTACAGTCACGTCAGCATTGCCAAGGGGAGTAAGCGGACAAGTCGAGGGTGAGAAGTTCTGCTCCTCCATCCAAGCAAGCTTGGACTGCTCTGGGAGCAAGGTACACCTTCCCTTTGTTCCAACACCGAAGCTTTTTCAACGCTAATTTAAACTGCTGCTTTAAAGCTTAGAGCAGCCCTTCAAAAAAAAAAACAACCAACCATGTTAATGTGAGGGTTAGGTCTTCGCACTTCCACTGAAGTAGCAGCTAGCTAGCAACTAACTGTTAAGAAAACAAACAAACCAAACTTATTTTACATATAGAAAGAAATTCTTCTAGAAAGGAAAGAACTGCTTCACCTCTTTCCAGGTAAAGCACTTTATCCTGTGAAAGAAATACATCTTTCTCTTAACATATAAAAATAGAGGACGCTGTCTCTCACAGAGCAGCACTAAGAGAAGGAAAAGTACAAATTTTTAAAAAAGCATGAGGGCACTCTTGGAATTCAGAATTTCACTCCTACAGCAAAAGTTTTACCACTTTTGGCCAGTCAACTCAGCGCTGCTGCAAATGCTGTCCTAGTTCAGAGTGCTTTTGTGTTGAAACTTTATTATTTTTAGTATCTATTGATACCAATTTATAGATGACTGATACAAACACCCCGTAGGCAGAATTAAACTAACTTGTGTATTATATTTTTAAATCTTACTGGAGTTTAAGCTTTTACCTTGTATTTTTAAGTGGCTTTGTAAGTATGTTTTCCTTATTTACAATACATGTGGAGAAGACAGCTGTTCCAGATTTTAAAATTAAAGCTATATTCAATTTTTTTCCTTGCTCGGGAGACATGGGGATTTTTTCCCCCGCTAGGATGGAAGTTGCACAACAAAATCATGCAAGATAACCACAGCCTTCTCAGGAGTACAGCCTATTTTTTCCCCCCAGTTTTGTATTTCCCTACTAATATATTTAAAACTATCATATTTTTATTCTAATCCTAATCCTTTGATTCATTTTAAAAAGTGGTATTTCCAGCTAGAAACAGCCACAAAAAAAATCTGAACAGGCACTGGTTTCCTGCAATGTTTAAAGATATCTTAAAATACACTTTTCTGAGTGAAGCATTTCACTTAAAGCAGTATCCGTCCTATCATGAATTACTTTTTTTTTTAAGCAGTCAAGATGAGGCTGGTATTTGTAATACAGAACGTCAGGTTCAATTATTTTAAAAAATATTCTTTGCAGAAGAATTTGGTTTTATAAAGCTGAAATAATACAAGTTAGGCAGCATAATACAAATGGAATCTGCCTGGAGCACACAAACCAAAGCTGGGGTACAAAACAAGGCTTTGATATTTCAAGCTCCCTATAACATAACCAATGTCACACGCTAATTCCAAAGGGGGGGAAAAAAAAGGTCAAATTTAATTCTGAAAACTGAAACAGTATTTCATTTAGAGTCTTTTAGAGAACTGCTCACACTGGAATGGGATGTTTTTGTTTACATAAAGCTTCTTCTCAGTAAGGTCCACTGAGGGTCTCAGGATGCTCCCTGAAACGTTAGGACAGGCAGAGCAAAAAATTCCCTTTCCTTTTCATAGTAGAATTCACTTTTAAAAAGTCAAATTCTGCCACGGTTGGAAAATAATTCAAGAATATATTTGAGAAAGACTGCAAAATAGAGCACAACAGGTGGGGATACCTGGCTCCCTCAGATCTAATCCAGGGGAGAACACAGCAGTAGCAGTTAAGAAACTGTGATTGCCTTTAAGACCAACTTAACATATTTTGGTTCCATCATCAGCTTTAAGGAAAATGGAAAAGAAGTTCGTTCAAACAGTGACTTTTGTTCTAAATCCTGAGGTGGTGGTGACAGTTAAGGTCCCCTTCCTTCCTTTCCTCAGAAGCCATCTGCCACCCCAGGTACGGCTGACTTGAGTGTAGCACCTCCTCCCTCCGCTTACAGGGGCTCAACTCCCCCATCAGCCACTTCAGCAACAGGGAGAGGGGGAAATAATCATCACCGAGTCGGTTTGGGACAAAACAGGCAAAACTGTGCACATGTCTCTGTAAAGCGAGCAGGTGCTTCAGGTTTCATTGGCCAGGAAGACACAGGGAGCTCAGCATGGAGGGCTTGCAGAGATACCCACCGGGAACATCCCAAGCACCGGGAACATCCCTCAGGACTACCTGAAATGCTCTGCCTCTGCTCACTGGCATTTTATTCAGTGAGCATTTAAGATTATAACCAGCTAGAGCAAGTTATCCATTTTTTCAGAAAGGAAAAACACTTAATGCTTAAACATTGGGTTTTAAAAGGAAAAGAATCTACTGGATGGTTAACCGCAGACCAACGCCTCTCTCCGACACTGAATTCAGCACTTGAGCTTCAGACAGGAAAAAATAAACCTCTCAGCTTTACGTGCTAAATCAGGGAACTGACAATTATTTAGAAAATCACTGATTATTTTTCAGTCCGATCAGTTCCTCGAACGCACAGGACAGGAACTAGTGGCTGGCGATTGCCAAAGCCCACATTGCTCTCAAGAAGTTGTTTGCGGAATTGCCCTGGCCCGACCACCCTGCTGTTTGGACGCGGCGTGAAGGCAGGCTCAGCCTTCCTACCTGGGCACTGCTCACTAGAGAGCATCGGCATCGGGAGGTTTCTCCCTTTGGCATTTCAGCTGTTCCGTTAAGTTAAACCTGAACCGGAAGCTCAGAGCCCAAGGTCTTTGAGAAACTGATGAACAAAGGAAGGCTGAGATTTCTAATAATCCTGCCACTGTAAATATATTACAACTTTTTCTTTTTGCAAGCCGTCCATAAGTAATACAGAGAAAAATCCAGGAGGTCCAGCTGAGAGCCCAAACCATGACATTATGAAGCACATTTTTAAGAAAACAAATTTTTTCTTCACTCCATACAGCAAGAAAAGAAACAACTTCATTCAACCAAACATTTCACAGGTTGTTTGTGCCTCATGTAGGTCACTAGTTCCTAAGAAAAGCCTCATTAGTTCATACTAATGACCAGAAGGCTCACTTCAAGAGAGCTTATTCTACAATGGATGATTAAAAAAAAAAAAATCCAGAGATGCCTGTAATGGTCAGAATAAAAGCATAACAGTGCATACCACATTAACCTCGAATAGTTTATAATACCTCATATAATTTCAAGTGTTTAACTTTTTATTCTGTAACAAGGATTTGTAGCAATGAGAAGCAATTCACATTGTGTTTGGTTGGTTGTTTTAAACATCTAGCCACTGATTGGAATGGATCCAAGAAGAACTAGTTAAACAGCTTATATGAAAATGCACTAATAATTTGATGTATGAAATCCTTCAGAAGTTCTAAGAAACATTTTATTTGTAGTTAGGCATTTTCTTCAATACTCTTCATACAAAGTAATGCACCAAGTTTTACCCACTTACATTGTTTCCAAAGGAGCAACCAAAGTTCAGCATGTTGTTTTCTGAAAAGGATGTTTCTCTCTGCAATGAGAAACACTGCCCAAAAATTAATATAAAAATCCCCATCGTTACCATTCTGGTTTGAACCGCCACTGCAGGAGAACAGAAGGGAGTCCCTCTTGCCATTTTCTCTAAAGTAGGACGCTAATAGTATTCCTCTGCATGCTGTACTTACAGAAAATTTTGAAATAACACAGGTAATACTACTTAAGGTAAAGTAAATGCTAACAGTTTTTGTTGACCAAAGTGAGTTCTTGCCTTCCAATTTAAAGAAATAAAGTTATTTTAGGATTCTTTTTAAGTCTTGACAATGAGCTATAAATATTTTATTAGTAAAAAGCAGTAAGTCCATTTTCTCCTTAAGAGTCACAATCACTTAGGCATTATTCACTTCATGTCCTCTGACCAGCTTTAATTTTTTTTGAAAAGCTACTTGTCCCCTTCTTCTACAATTGACAAATAGGAAGACAATTATTTTATGTAGGTCTCCCCCACTTATTTGTTTACACTCTTAACTGGGAAGTTCTAGGGTTTTTTCCCATTTTACTGGAATCTTCCTCCCCAGCCCAGTGAATACTGTAAAATTCTCTTTTCAGCTAGGGTGTTCAAAACCAAACAGTCTCTCCATTTACCAACCTGTGTCTTCAGATGCTCACAAGTTTTACAGACGTCTTTTCTAAATATTGTTCACATTATTCCTACAGAGATTTTCTGGTTATGCTACAATGACTTATCTACAAGCTCAGTTTTATGAATGAAAAACAGGAGGAAGGGAGAAGAGACTAGTGGCCAGTGTATGGCAACCAGGGAGATGAACGATAAACGCAGCAGCCCAAGGGACAGACAAAGAAAATGATAAATGTGAAGCAGGAATACCCCACAGAAGTTCCACAGATATGGATACTTCCCCAGGAGGATAATATTCACATAATTCAACTTTCTAGAGTCTAATTTAGCCAGCTTAGTCTACCCCAATCAATGAAGAGAAAAAAAAGCCTCTAAGAGGAGATTCAGAATAATCTGAGATGCTTCTGATCTATTCAAGCAAGGTTGAAAAGAGTAAGAAAAAAAAAAAAAAAGTGTAATTATTTTCACAAGGTCCAAGTGCAAACAAGTGGTATAATCATAAGGGATGAGGTCTGTCCAGCCCTGCCCATGCTGCAAAGAGCTGCAGGTTGCGCAGCTTTTCCTCCTTCCTCCATCTCACACAAACAAATGCCTAGAAGGATGCGTTTGTTCTGCTGAGCAATGTCGTTCTGAAAGCCTCCAAGTAAGTATGAGCAATTGCAAATGACTTTGAGGACTTTTCAGCAATCTCCAAAATACTCCCAGTGTCAGAGCATTTGAACACGCACCCAGAGTTCGGTAACTTACCAAGCAAAACCAATGTACACTGACCACGCTGGGTGTTTTTGTCCGGTTGGCATCACTGTGTGATCGGGTCAGCAAAAGTCCTGCCCGGAAAGCAGTAACTCCTGCCCAGCGCAGCCTGTATTTGTTTCTCTAGGCTGCAGACAACTGGCATTGTAATGCCATTCGGAGCTTAACATGGAAAACTCTGGCACATTCACACATTAATCCTCCCCAAACCTCATTACGCACTCAAATGGTGTTTGAAATAACTGAGAAGAGACCGTGTCCTTCAATACTTACAAAATTAGAAGAGAACTTACGCTACAGAACTCAGGAGTCCAAAAAAGCAGAGGTTTGGGCTAATTGCTTTTGCTGTTCCAGTTGGTAACGCCAAAACCTCAAGCCTCAATACTAGAGTTGGGAGAAAAGCTTCTGGCGGCAATCCAAAAACTAAAAGTCACAGATGCAACCACACTGCCTAATCCAAACAGCAGCTTGCCAGTCTGTGCATTTTACGGCGTTTGTTCCATCTGAAGACTAATCGATCTTAATTTATGGTCCCCAGACAGAGTACAGTAGAAGGAGAACAGCAGGAAACTTAGCAGCATCAGGCAGTAACCAAGAGTGACAGCGCAACAGCTCATGTAATAAAAAGGTACAGAAAACTAGAATTTAGAGGAAGCTAAAACCTTGGGAAAAGAGTTACATGCACAGAACTTTTTTTGGCAACAGTATTTCACAGAATCCCAGATACCAGTAATGGGTTGTAAATTGCTTAAGTTGAGGCAAGGAGAAAATTCCAGCCAGGTACAACTGTAATTAACTTTCGAAAATTAAAAATTACCCTGATTAGTAATTAGTAATCAGGGAGGAGTACCTACCTCCCAGGGTGTGGGGGTTTTTTGTTTTGGTTTGGTTTGGGGGTTTTTTGCACATCCATGTATAATCACACATTTGTGTTATCTGTACACATATGTATTGCATACTGGAGCTGGAGACAAACATCCATTGGCACCTTTCACTTCCAAACATATTACAGAAAGCCTTATAGATTAAAAGAAACAATCGCATTTGAAAAAGCAGAGTAACAATAATAATACTTGCACCTTCATCTGCAGAAGTAATATCAAGCTACCAACAAAACTAATAAAAGTTATTTGAGTAAGTATTCTTTTTCAAAGTAAGCCTGCACTTGGCAGTTCTGAAAGAAAAATAATTCTCTACCTCAGTAAAAATGTAGATACACTTTTTTTTCCCCCTCTAAACAGAGAGAACACAGATGATGAAAATGGTCAAACACAAAATTGAAAGGTATTTCCGGAGGGATTTTAATTATAAAATTACTTTTTAAAAAAACACAAATAGCTGTTGACTGCAGGTAAGCACTGAACAAAGTGGTACATAGAGAGCAGAGAACTTTTGAATCAAAATACCATCTGCTTATATTTCAAGTATTATGCCAGTGGAAACTAGCTTTTACCTAGCTTAAAGGAAAGGGGTACTGGTTTGAGCTTGTGCGTGCAAGGCCACGTGCTGCTTGTTAAACCCTTCACGTGGTCAAGAGCCAGAGGCTCCCGTCAGTTCCTTGGAGATGCGAGGGAAGAGCCGCTTCAGCGGTCGTGCTGTTCTGCCGCAGACGGGGCCTGGAGGAGAGGAGCAGCCGAGCGCTAAGGTGACCTGGCGGCAGGAGCCTCCACAGCCTCCCAGGGCAGGACTCCGGTTACAGGGCAGTCACAGCAGGACACAGCCCCAGTGGGGGAACCTCATGTGAACCGCTTAGGAGACCCGCAGGGTTCACCCTTGACTGAGACACACCTGTTACGAACAGTTATTTACAACAGTCTCCACTGCTGACCACTGGCATGAGACAACTGCTCTCAGAAGCAAGTTTCAACATCCCAGAAACGCCAAAGAGATCGGGCAACGCCACAGCAGGGAGAACACTCCCTGGCTCTAGACAGGAGAAATTACTGAGGGGAAGTACAGCTTCTGCTGCCTGATACGAAATGCTTCAGATAATATGCCATACCCTGATTAGAGGTTGGAAGGAAGACGGCTGAAACAACATGCAGAAGTTTCTCAACGATTTTCTGTCTCGCAGGTTTGTTCCCACCAGCTTTACCCCACAGGAAAGAATAACCCCTGCAGCAAGATTTGACAGAGGACACCTGAAATGACGCTCAGAATCCCTCATAAATATCAATGTAATAGAAGTGCTGTTCTAGTGCTGCTTTCTTCAGGAAGTAAGTTGCCAGAGAAAATAGATCTAAGAAATCAATTTCTAAATAGCACATCCACTTCCAGCCAACACCAGCAGTAACTAACAGTTACAAGACATATTTCATCTCACAAAATAGTGACCGCTAACCACATGAAGTCACCGTGTCTAGAATTAGATTCTCAGACTTAATCCACTGATGCACAACATTTCTCAGGGAAGATCCTGGCTGCTTCCTCTTCAATAGAGCAGCAGGAATATTTTCCATACGGAAGATCCTACCCTATCCAACAATTAACAAATGTTTCTAGATAAGCATTGTGAAAGGAATATTCAACCACTTCTAGATACAAGCAAGTGTCCACTCCTTAGAGTGAAATTTTGGAATTGCTCTGTAGAGCAACAGAGGTAAACACTGCAGGACATTTTAAAACATTTTGTATCTCTTAACAGCTCTAATTCAATAAGTTTAGCATATACCAGACTACTTCCCTTCCAAACGAAATCGTCCAAGTATTCCATAGAAATGGACATTTTTAAGGCTCTGCTTTTAACTATTTTAACTACTGCCTTATAAATATTTTTATATGTATTTTAACTACTACCTCATATTTTTTATATGTAAACAGTAACAGTCACTACAAATATACTTACTTGTACTTTATATTAGCTATATTACCTTTATCATGTCGGACCAAGTATTGTTTTACAATGTTATTTGTAACAGTTTGTTTTGCAGACAAGCACAGGATCTATTCACACATGCTTTAAAATCCCATTCACACCTAGACCTTTCACAAAAGTCAGCCGTTTGAAGTGCTGCCCCATTTCTCAGGTTCATTTGTTAAAAACACAATTAAGATGCATCCATTCCTCACTGGAGTCACCAAGGAAAATGGCAAAAATAATTCCGGAACCTGCTAATACCTTTCAAGGTACTATGATAACCTCCCATGGACTAGCAGTCAAAACACTTTTAATTCCAGTTTGACCTGTGTTTTAGAGATACCCTCTCAAGTAGATGTTTGTTTTCTCAAAGGAAGTCAAACACAGGCATGCAGTAAAGATTCCAGGTTTAAATCAAACTGAAAACAGCTTCAGTGGTTTTCATACTTGCTACAGCCACGCTGACGTCTTCCCTTCCAAAGCAAGGATTAGAGTGAAGTTTCTCTTTCATTATAAACCGGCAAATTTTTTGTGGTTTTGTTTGTTTTTTTAACTGAAGACAACAGATGCCAATGTTTTCTGCTTTCCTATCAACTGAGAAATTGCAATTGCTTTATGTGTGTCCCTTACCACATTAGCTGAATAAACCAAGTGGTATGAGGATAAACCATTGCTCTACCCTTACAGGTTAGCAGGGAAAAAAAAAATGCAAAAAAAATCAGGTTAAATTATAATCCCATATTTTGTGCAATTTATGGATTGGTTTGCATTTGTATTATTGTGATTTTTTCAAACTTACAGTAAACCCAAACATTTCAAACACGCTGATAGTTCAAAATACTGAATATGTAGCTATTAATTGATTTAAGTGTTTAATACCAATTTGATGTTTTATTGAATTTTGAAATTTAGAGCCTAGTATGTCCTTAACACTGGGATCATGACAACATTTTGGTTGCTATGCAGGACTCCATTGAACTTGCATTGACAGAACGGCTGTAATTATTTAGTGCGAATATCTTAGGAAAGGCCACTGTGTTTAGTGTTTAGATTCCTTAACAAACCCTTAAGAACCGCGTCACTGAAACAACTGTTTAACCGATCACATTACATGCTCACCTCAATATAAGATCTTAAAGAAGAAAAGTAGAACGGGGTAGTAAAATAAACTTTTCTTTCTACTGGTTTTAGACAGTAACTGGTGCCACAGGCAACATGCTTTTAGAGACACTGATTTAATAAACTTAATTACCTTATGCTCATGATATGTCAAGGTAACACCTGAATTAGTTTTCACTGCAGGACAAACTCCTTTAGGAACACTGACGTTTTCTCTGTAGTAAGAGGCAGAGTTTTAAGAACCCACAACACACACACACGAAAACCGCATTCATAAGTTAACCTTGCACTGCAGCAGCTTCTGAATTAGCAGCAACTTCCAAATTAGCAGCAGCTTCCTGCTGTGCTTCCTCCACAGCAGGGGATGCATCTGGAGCTGGTAAGTCGGTCTCCCCTCCAGTTTCTGGGGACACCCCAGCACTCTCATCCTGTGCTGCAGGTCCAGCAGCAGCTGCTACATCAGCCTCTTCCGTGGCTGTCTCTGCTTCAGGGACTTCAGCCGTCTCTTCTTCATCACCTTTTAAGGATTTATTTAATACAATAAAGAGAGTAAAGTGCATGCATGCAACACAAATTCACCAACTACTTTTAACCATCACCCTCATTTAAAATTAAAATGGCAAACTAAGCTTTGGAATCAGAATTTACAAATGATGTCAAGAAATCAATACTCGATCCCCCCATATCGTCTAATGTGGCACCAAAAAAGATGTTTACAAGATGAGGAAACCATATTCTTAATTACCGAGTTTCGTAACTGCTTCAGTGTAATAAGAAAAGAAACTGTGGCTTAAAGCAAGTGACTGCAAAAGGTGGGAGTGCAGGGAAGGATAAAGAGGGACCCCACCAAGTGTTGCTCCAAACCTGCTCTGCTGAAAGGGCCGGTGATAACGCACTCACGGATGTCACAGGGAGCTGGAGTCTTGTCCAGTTTGCACCCAGCAGTGGAGTTATCGCACTGGGAACAATGCATTTGCTACCATACTTAGAAGCTCTTACGGAGTTTATCATCCATCAGGCTCACAGCTTAGAAGCACTGCAAGCCAAGATGTGCATTCAGTTTGCGCAGGGCTATTTTCAAGGTGGCTAACTTGGCAGGCGACAGCTACAACAATGCCAAGCCCAACAAGTGATTAGTTTCCAGATGGGTTTTGTGCCATCTCTTAGCTCTACACTGCCACAGGTACTCTGCTGTCCCTAGTCACCCTGCTTTATTTAAAGCTATACTGAATGCACTGTGACCACTGCAAGAGCCATAGCACTCAAGTAAGAAAGATAAGGTCTGTGAGGCAGAATAAAACAGGGGACCCTTACTGAAACCAGGTGTGCATAAGTAAGAAAATAACTTGCTAATTTTAAGGGGTCAGCATTCACTTTACTGGAGATATGACCACTTAAGACTGACTATTTTCCTTTTACAAGTCCCAGCTGTCTTTTAAAGACTTGCCTACAGTGCTGTGGGTCAGACTCCTTAGAGTATGAAAAAACCCAGTGTTTCCCAATCATGCATTACTCGAAACGCAGCTGAGAAAGTCATTAAAAACTAACAGCACAAAGCAACAAAGATGCACAATCACCATGCAAACATGCACTAAGATCAAGTTAACAAAAGAAAGTTATATACCAAGTGTTCATTGCAAGTTTAATACTAGAACCAACTCACCGTGTGAAAAAAAAGAACTGGAAATAAAGTTTGTAATACAGTGTAAACTAAGTGAGAATAAAAAGGAGAGGAAAGAGCTTAAAGAGACATAGTCAGGATTTATTTTATTCTTTTATATTTGTTTAAAAACTAAACAGATTAATTTTAATTCTTGGTTTTCTTATGCTAGTGCAAGCCTAGCTTTTTGTGTTCAGGTTTAAACACAAGTCTATTCATTGCTCAGTAAAATTCAAAGCTTTGTGTTATGCAACCTGATCATGTCCCTTTAAAAGAATTCTATATCTCAAAAAAACCTAAATCGATTACACAAAGAACAGACTAACAGCCAAGCTCAGCATTCAGAACACTTTATTGGACAGTCAAATATAGAGTGCATTCATTCAGAACAGCCAGCTTCTCAATCTCAGAACTGCCTTTCACAAAGCAGATTCAGTAATAAGCTCAATATGGTTTGGCCTTGCAAACATAGGTAGTTCTTTTAAAGTCTCACAAGTACGGAGTTTTACAATAGAAGGCATAAAGTCATCCCAAGGTAGGCTGCAAGGTACGCAATGGTGAGCGACTGTCCTTTGTTTGCATTTAACTTCCTCGGGTTTGGAAAGAGATTTCCCTTGTATTTTAGGCTGGAAAGTGTAAAAGCAGAGTATAGATTAGAAAGATTGAATCAGCTTGCATCATGTTAAAAAGAAAAGTCATTGCTAAAACAGAAGGAAATCAGGAACGAGTTTAAAGGAGACACATGCAAATGCAAGACAAAACTCAGTATTTGCTAAATAAGCAAGTAGAATGTTCTGCAAGGCAAACATCATTTTACAGTTCAAATGATGTCCCAGATTTCCTACTGCTACTTCAAGTCAGGCTTCTGTCGGGGGCTTTTTTAAATCCTTCCCTAAATTTGAGAGTAGCTTTCGGTTAAGAGAAGCTACAGTAAATTTGCTGTTAGACTTTTTTTAAATGTCTGATATCGTTAATTAAAATACCACTAAATATAATTTCAACCCTCTAATAAACAAACGAGCCTAGAATAGCATTTGATTGTTTCTCTTGTTTTGACAGCATGGCTTGCTACATGCATTTCTTTATAACAGACATTTTGGATTTGGGCACAAGGGGAGAATTTTCCTCAGGATAAGACGCCATGAAAATCACTTGGATCAGGAGAATCTCTCTCTGATCAGCTGCTCCCTAGTATTAAGTTCTTCCAGCTAGAAAGTTCTTCTCATACCATAGGACATGTAGCAAACATGGCATAAAAGTGCTGTTTGGCATGCTGCTTTTCTAGCCACCACTTCATATTGTTACCAGCACTGTTTTATGGCTTATTTATAAGTAAGCTAATAGACTTTATTTTATGTGACCCTAAAAGATATTACCTTACTTTGAGAACAGATTTTTTTAATCGCTCTTATCAGCAATGTTGACTGTGAAAAAGCATAAGGACTAACTGAATCTAAAGAATGCGAAGGGAAAGAAGCTGCAGCGGCACTTCTGGGAAAAGCAATACTATGGTAACACTCTGTGACAAGATACACACAAAAATATGACTACGCAGGGAACAGGAAAAAAAAAGGGGAGGAGAGCCATTAATTTTTTTGAGAAAGCACACAGAGGATTCCAGAGGAAAAGTAAGAACAGAAACCTCTTTTGGGAGGATACAGTTGGGAATGAAGAAGGATTTTAAAAAAGAGCTGATTCAACAGTAGTTTTGTATTGTGAATTGGAATTAGCTACTCAGAAGTCCAATTAAGAACTCTGAGCTGAGCATTTTTTCAGAAGACCAATATTGAAAATAATACAGGAAACCAGTTTCAACTGTGTTCACTGTACGGCCTTAGAAATGTTTTGGACTTCTTAGTATCAATAATAAGGGAGGTAGTAACCATCTGCCATTGGTTGTGACATTTATGTAAATTACTAAGCAGCGCAAGGCATCAGATTATGGGATGTCCGGAGAGTATACGAAGTCAGAATTGAGTAAATTACAGAGCACTGAGTACTCTTACCCCAGTCTCAGGCAACACAGGTATAGCCTTCAGTGTGGTGAACAGCACCACTGACTCTGCGGGTATCCCACTCAAACGTTTTGGTAGACTAGGGTTAAAACTCAGTACCTTGCAGAAGTGAACCTTAAGAGAGAAGAGGCAATACACTGGCATCATTTGGAGTGCCCCAGAAGGTTCGCTTAATGCTTTCACATCTACCATGTTGTTCTGACTATGTTAGACTATTCCGAGTGTAACCCTCCTTTCTTCCCTGAACAGCAGGTGATTATGTCACTAGGAGAAAACACCTACTTTGGCCCAGGTCAGCTTTTTCATTTTAGGGACAAGGAAGGATTGCATTAAAATCGTGGCCAGGTTCTCAGCATTTAAAAAATTAAGCTTAAAAACTGTATTTCTTCCAGCTGCTTAAGAGAAAGGAAATTAAGGTGTTTTGCCATTTACGAACTTCAAAATTACAGATTTTAAGATTTTAAACTAAAGAATGTGTTGTGTGACTTCAAGACTAACAACTTCAAAAGAAATAATTTTAAAGGCAGACAATTCAAAGCATGTTCTCACATTGAAACCAAAATTTAAACTCAGCATACTTATTCAAATCTATTCTTTGTGTGCATGCAAATATATTAAATCAATACTCTAGATGTCAGCATCAAAAAAAAATAAGGAAGAGCTTCAAGTGCTATGGCTTCATTAATTAATTTATTTTTTAAATAACAACTAAATAAAAACATAAAGATCCTCAGGAAGTCATTTTTTCTAATTGCTTTTCCTAGCAAGGCCATGCTTGCCAAAGTTCTATCTTTTATATTAATGCCACCATAACACTAATTGATGTGGACAGAGACAACATTCCATTACAAGTATTTGAACTAACATGAACTAATTATTTAAGCATGAAGAGCTAAGTAAGAATTTGCTAGACATTTAGGTGGTGCCTGCTTTTAATTTAATCCTAAATCCAAAGGGACAAAATCAAAGTTGTGGAGCAAGAAATGGGTCCAATTCACCATATTTTTTAAAAACATAGGGTTTTTTCCTATTGAACTGTGTTCCTGGTGGCATGTGGCCCGGAGCCAAACTGTTGGCTGAGAAAACAATATTATCTCCTTCCCACCCACCAAACAAAAAAATAAAACTGATTTTGACAGCATTATGCATTTAGTCAAGTTTCATTAAGCTTCCAGTAAATCAAATGCAAATACCCAATATACAATTAATGGTTCACACATCAACTCTTTCCATCGAAAGAGACTCCTGCAGGTTGATCACAGGCCAGATTCACCGCCTAAACATTAAGTCCATTCCCCAGACTTGTGCAGAAATAGCTCTGTAACAAAACACTGCACAACCACCTTTGTCTTTACTCCCACTCACAGGCTTGGACAGGGTTAAGGCCTGATTAAACAATCTAGAAATCTGTTCCAGACCCTTATGTACCCAGGGAACAAGAGAGAAGAGCTCAACTCACCCCTGCTTGACCAAGATTTGTTTTTCCGCCCCTCAGCTCTCTCATGAAGAATATTCATATGTTCAATATACTTGCTGCGGGATGAACTGACTACTCTGTAGGCCTGAAAGGAAATTATACCTAAACTTATTGCTATATCCCTACAAAGTTACCAAACAAAGAGACGGGAGAGGGAGAGAAGGGTTTTTAAGCGCATCTTAAAAGGCATATCAAATTATGCTAAGCAAGGTTAAAAAAAAATAGTATCTATTTTGCTATACCAACATATTTATACATGTCATATTTCTCCATTGTTAGAAAGCAAACACAATATACCATGCAGCTTTCAAAGTGCTTCAGGAATTGAACCCAGTATTTTAAAAGACAATTTAAAAAACAACTATAGTAAAAAGGTGACAGCAAGAGCATTTGTTATTCCTCCAGATATGCAATTACACAAGTTCACCATTCTGAACACATAGAAGCTACTTACCATTCAAGAAAATTATTTTGTGGGAGAGGAAAACATGTACCTCTCTGGTACATGTTCTCAAACTATCTCAAATCATGGCGGGGGGGTGGAAGGAAGATATGAAATGGAGACTTTAGGGATGTGAAGCAGAGAGTCTGATATATTTAGATGCAGGGAAGAGAATGATTACCAAAAATCTCGACAGAAGTTGATGTTTACAAAGCTTTAACATGCTTTTTCTAAGTAATTAATATTCCTATCTTCCTTTGTGCTCCAGTTAATGTGGTTCATAATCTTCCCTTTGTGGCTTCAGACAGCTTGCTTCACATCTGTCTTGCCCGTTTTGATATATTCTTAACGTTTGTTGTTGACAAGAAAAGCCAAGGGGGTTAGAAGCAGGTACCTTTCTTCATCTTTGGACACACTCATTTCACAAAGTTTTAAATGTGTCTTCCACTAAGAATGACAACAGCACTAGATATCAACATTAACAGTGTAACGGGCAAGCAATAGGCATTCAGTTACGCTAGCTGTCCTACACTGGTTTTTAAGTTAGACTGTATTTAATTATGTGGTACGACATCCGCATTCTATTAAGGGTTTGCGTCTTGACCACATTCTTTAACCCAGAACACACCTTATACCATACCAACTCAGAAAGCACAAACAACTCCATTCCCAAACACTTACATAAAATAAACCACCAAAAGCAGCAACACCAGCAAGGAGATAGTAAATCATGGTCTCTCCAGAAGAGCCAGGAACACTCCCAGATGACATCTGGCGAAGAGGTGCTATAAAAACCATTATTGTAATTGATGTAAAGTGCTGCTAAAATATGATCGCAAAATAGAATGACAGAATCTGAACATTGCATAGGAAGGGACGATTTGAAAAGCTGTACCAAAACGGAGAGGTACGACGTAGCCATGTTTAGTACTACTGAGTAACACAGGGCATAGTGCTTAACTAAACGAGGTTGAGATTTTCCTAAGGCTGTAAGACTTTCTGTGAACTACACTGTCGGCCTATCAGCTTTCAAGTACTGGATGCAGTCTATATAGACTAAGGAACTGCCTAAGGAATGTAGGAAAAAAAAAAAAAAGAGGAAGAGGACTGCAAAAATGTTCCTGCCTAAGGGATGTAGGAGAACTAATCTGTCCTTATTCAGTCTTGCTGCAGTCAGAGGTAACAAATCCTCTTCAGTTTAAAAACAGAGCACTTCAACGAAAAGCTTTGTCCTTCGAATTCGCATTCTTTCATTCTCAAATGGATTGCTGAGATTTAGAAACGTGCCCATAACCTAAAGTATTGGCCAATAGGGCAGACAGGCAGGATTACACAATTTTCATCCCTGATTGAGAACATATTCACTATAACAGCAACATTAGTCATTTATGCTTGTTCATTGCTTCCGTAGTTTTGACGCTTGCTATAGCCCTGGATTCTTCTGTACATCTCAGAAAACAGACCCACAAAAAACACACTGAATTCTGTTTGTCAGCAAAGCTTTCAGCTGAATTTCACGACTTCGTCCCAGTTGAGTAACACAGATGAGAAACACCTCATCGAAAGGGTGCTCGTTAAATATAAAATGGCTCTGAGCATTGCAATCAGTAGCTGCAAAAATAGTCTCAATCTCAAAATATTGCCATCGTGTGCCAGATTATGTTGAGCATCATCTGTCTCATGACACACTTTTCAGACTCCTCTTCGATAGTCGGGCACCCTAACGGATCTTCTTACATTGACATACAGGTTCTGCAGCAGCTTCTCAGGAATACCTTCTTCTCCAAGGCTCGGTGAGCCCGCAGCCATCCAACACGGCCGGGAGATGATATTTTATTTATTTATTTATTTATTTTGCTAGCCGTTACACAATTCCTGATGCGCCAAAAGCCATGGCTGCAACACACCGGGCTGATTCACCCTCCCTCCCTCCCTCTCTGCTAACGCTGAGGGAACCACTGCTCCCACCATCCAC
>VYZM01010449.1:805942-825716 GCA_013398915.1 Dromas ardeola
GGGGGCCGCCGCCGCTCCCCGCCCGCCCCAGGCGGCGGCCGCCGCCGGGCAGGGCCGTGGCCGGGCCCCGGGGGCTGCCTGAAAACACCCCCCTGGACGCTTCATTCATCGTCCTGCTGCTTGCGGCCGCGCTGCCGAGCCCTCCGCCTTCCTTGTCTTTATTTTTTTTTTTTTTCTATGACTCAGGGGGGTTTTTTTTTGCCGTAGACGGTAAGCAGGTTTGTTGGTCGGTGGGGAAGATGGCTTTCAGAGGAGGAAGTGGAGAAGGATGAAGGTTTTGAAGTCTTTCCCAAGTTTGGCTTGCAGCTAACTCGTGTTAAAGTTTGACGATCGATTTATTGTTTTGTTTTGTTTTCTGGGCGTCAACCGGCATATGGATGAAAGAAACTGCAGTGGAATTGAAGCAATAAACCTGGTTTTTGGAGCAGGATTAGGATAGCGCGCGGCCCAAATACCACCAAAGCCTGGGCAATTTGGTTTCGTCTTAAGGAACTTGTTCCAGCTCTGATGCGGTGTTGCCGGCGCCTCGTGTTTCTAAGGTCTTGGGGTGAAATTAAAAACGACGGAATTATGTTAGCGAGCAGCTTCCGTGGATTTATTTAGAAGATTCTGTCATCTGGGTCGAGCACTTTATTGTTTTCTCTTGAAAAAGTCAGTTTTGTCTCAAAAAAAAAATGAAAAATCTTCCCTCCTCTTTCAAAGAGGCTTTGACAACTATTTTGGATACTTCCAGAGGTCAGAAGTAAGATGAGTATTGTAGTCCTCTTTGAGTAACAGCACTCTTACAGCTCTGTAAGCTTCTGCCACTGAAGTGGGGAGTGTGTGTGTAATCTTCTGTCACTTCTTTTGTCAAAATATTTTGTGAAAATGAAATAAATCTGTAGAACTAGAAATCCCTGCGTACAGGCATCTCATTGTGAGACACGCAGCTTCAGTTAGGGTTAAAAAGTAGATAAAATGAACTGTAAAGCTTATTTCTACTTTGAAAGCTTCACTCCTGCTTGGGAGCTGGTGTGGCCTTGTACAAAGCGTGTAATTTTTGATGTGTTATGAGCTGGTAATGTAGTATCGCTCATTTCCTTTGCATTGAGGATGGTTTGTGTGGTTACAAGACAAATTGAATCAAGGAACCTGTCAGTGTTTAAAACTGACTGTTTTGGGGTGGTTTTGTGGTTTTTTGTTTGTTTTTTTTTTTTTCTGGGCTCGGTGCATGTCTGCCTGAGTATTTGTGTGGAGAGCAGAAAGAAGGGAAGAATTAAGAGTTTCTTTGGAGAAAATGCTGGCTCAGCGCATACGAGTTGGATAAAGCTTCGCAATTTGGTTCAGGTCAGAAAAGAGAAGGGTGTGCCCCAGTCCGCGCAGATTTCTGTAGGCTGGAGCAATTTTAATTTTGTCCTTTTTTTAACTGAAAACCTTCAATAAAAATAAGAGAGTTTCACATACTGGGTAGGCTAAAAGTTGTTCTGGCATTTTGATGTTTTCTTGTGTCTTGCCGGGATGAGCCTGTGACATGTAGTCTAGTATTAAGATTGCCCAGTGATTAGGTGCATTTGTAATGCGTGGTGAATAGAAAAGGCTTGAAGCTGGTTTTCATCACACTGAAAATTTGGCTAATGAGCTACTTGTCTGCCTTGTTATGGATAATGACCCTTTTTTGTGAAGTTTTGATTATGCGTTGGACTTGAATTCGTGTCTTATAGGGAGCCCCATTTATCAATGCAAGTCCAAAGAAACGTTACTTCCCTACTCTTCTGCCTTTACTCCACCTCTCTCTCCCTGCAGCCTCTCCTCGCTCTATGCCTTCTTTCCAGGAGACTGCAACCCTTCATTACGCCGTATCCTCTGCCGCCTCTTCCTTTGGCCCACGGGTGGCTGAACAGCAGCAAGAAGAGCCCGAGTCCACCCGGGCAACTAACAAGGTGGTCTGACTATGTGGTCCTGTGTCTGCTCATCCTGTGTCCTGGCCCAGGCAGAGCAGGGAGTTGTTCTCTTGAGCATGCCTGGATGAAGTTGGTTTTTTTTTTTCAGCAGATGCTTTGGGAAGCAGCCCAAGTGGTATTGAAAGGATGCATTACCCTTCAAATAGATAATTACTGGCACGCAGGCTGTTTACAGAAATATAAAATCATTCACGTTCTGATTTTCATGGAGGTAGTGAGCACGGGAGTTAAGCAGGTAACAGCCTTGTATATTTATTAGTGAAGCATAACATGAAAAAAAGCAAGCTGATTTTGTGTGTGTTTTAGGTTCCTGAGGCCTCACTTCTTTGCCATTTTTAAGAAGTATGCCTGTAACATAAATGTTAAATGTTAGGGTCTTGTGAAAGCTACACCAAGCTGCCCAGCATTCTGTAGAGAGAGGGGCAATAATTAGCTTTCAGAGTTTGTTTTTGTTTGTTTTGTAGTAAAGGCATTACATGATCAGTAAATTTCTTTTGTGTATGGGTTTGCTTGCAGGCCAGCATTTCCACTTAACTGACAAATTCTGAGTTCAGAATCGTGTGCACTTTGCCTTTGCGTGTTGCAACACACTAACTAGGCTAACCTCTTCTAGTCACTTTACAGGTATGTGGAGGTTCTGATGGAAACGTTTTTCCATTTGAAAGGCATGTTACAGTTTAGCGTTCCTGTAGTACAGAGGGAAAGGGATCTGCATGATTAGTTTGAATAAAAAAAAAAAACCACCCACAGGATTATCGATCACCATTCCGCTTAAACTTGCGCTTCCATTAAAAAGAAAGTTTCTAGGTTATATTTTTCGTATAGTTTTAACTATTTGCTGTTAATCCTGCAGGTAGATGTTCCTGTTCTTCTGCTCAAGGGTTCTGTGAAATTTAGAAGAAAAGTGGATTTCTACATTTGTCCCTTTTTGGTTTTGATCCGTCTGAAAATTTAAAATTAATTGAGTCGTTACCATTTTTTTGGACACACGTGATCTCTAGGCGGTTGGGAAGAGTTCAGGTGGAGGCGGAGGAAAGAGTAGAATAGCAAACACAGCAGTCGAAGGAATGGAGAAGTTGACGTTTTGGTACCCAGAAGGCTGGATGTGCTATGAAGTAATGGAAAGAGCAGTTTACTCCGTTTTTTTCCCCCCCTGCTATAGTGTAAAACTAGTAGTTGTAGGAAGTAGGATTGACTGATTTTATTAATTTATTTATTTATTTTTATTAAATGTAACTGATGAACGTTCCTGGCATTTTGCCAAATTATTCAGCCGCTTTATCTGGTCAGATACAGTTCATCAAACGTGTTCGGTTTTATTTCACAAATCCCAAAGTTGATACTCAATTAACTTTTGGTTTGGGTGTGGAAGTTAAATATATTGAAAATGTACTGAAGAAATATTAAACACAAAGCCATTCAAGGTGCCATATATTAAGTGGAAGGGTTTTTCAGTTCCTTTAAGCAGCAGAGGGTAAAGTTCTTGGAGTTACGATGTTCTGTCAGAGTATGGTGGCGCAAATACTTCTCATCATAGCACAGTGGGCTTAGCCTCTAGCTGAATACAGTTTGGGCAGGGAGAAAAAAGTCTTAAGAAGTGAAACATCGTTGTATTTTATGATGCAAACAAACAGTTCAAGTGGGGAACTAAGTTCAGGCCTTGTTTAAATAGTTTCACTGATTTACAACTCTAGTACATAGTGTAGAAGGAGCATACTGAAGAAGCGAGGTGCCACGCTGGTCCGGGCTTCTGTATATTACATTGCATGCAGATCAGAGTTTCTCAGTGTGTTCAGGGCTGGTGATTACCTGTGGTCTTCACGATGTCTGGAGAGCCGTATGTCTTTCACCTCTGTATCAGTTACCTTATGTGCTAGACAGGTTTGATGAGGCATGGCCAGAACCTGTGTCCTCCAGGGGGGTATTACAATAACCAAGGTGTCTGCTGCAAGAGAGAGGGGGTTTGCATTTCGCCTTTAGTTGGTCATTTCTACGGTAACACTGCTGTGCCTGAGGGTATTTTTGAGTTTGTCGTCTTCTTTCCATGCCGGCTTTGAAAAGTGTTCTACTAAAAGATAAAGGAACTTCCTAATGATAAAAAAGCCTGTTGAACAGCATCTCTTCAATGTCTCTGCTGTAAATATGCCAAGTCCCTCCTGCTGGGCCGTCTTCCTGTTTCTTCATTCCAGAATCTGGTCCCTGTCCCTCCACTTTCAAACTGGACAGACCTGTGCTTCTCCTTCACTAATACTTTCACCAGTCCTTTAAAAATAATGTTCTGTCTCATAGAAGTTCAGGTGCTGGCTTTAAGGTTGCTGAGGTGGCAGGCTTGGAAATCTCCTCTTAAGTGATCTCGATTCAAGATTAAAGACTCATTTCCAGAAGTTCACTTTTATCAGTAATCAAATTAGCACATTTTATGTGCAGTCATTTTTGCATTTGCATGACTGTAAGGTAGTCAAGTATGCTCACCACTGGAGTTTCAGCACATCTGACACGTGGAATTGTTAACAAGGCTTTTCCAATATCTTCACTGTTGAAATGTCGGTCACTTGTTTTTCCTTTGCCAAAAGGAATACCCTGTTTGGCTTTGCCAAAAGTAGAAGGAAGAATTATGTCTCGGTTGAAACATTGGAATAGAAGCAAAGAACAGACCTGCTGCTTCAAGCAGAGTCACTGTTGTTGTCTTTCAGAAATATTTCTCAAACTTGCTAAAGAAATCAATTGTTGTTTGAGACTCTAGGATACCATTAAGGGATCACTTGAGCAACACTGCGGTTACTAAAGCTTGTTCACCAAATTCGGCCATTTGTTGTCATTGGGGCTGTCAGAAATTGTAGAAACAGGATTCCCTGCTGTAAATTTCTTAGGAGCAGCGTAAGTTTATTCCTTACCCATTTCAGTTATGAAAATAAAAGACTTATTAATAGAAACGCATCCTAATTTCTTCTGGCTGTAAGATCATAGCCAGTCTTGTGGTGGTGTGGCTGTAGATACTCTAAGCTGAACTCAAAGTGGGTTTTGTAATGATCTGAAACTAAAGTTACCTGGGGCGATAGACTTAACCCAGCTTATATGTGACTACCCTTTATTTGGTTAGAATTTGATCAAGTTGTGTTTACTCTTGTTTTTCAAAGGTTTTCTTAATGAGTTTTTGCTGATTGCACTTTCTGGGCATCTCAAGTTTAAATCTCTTGTACACAGCAGCGCTGTGTCAATGCAACAAGAGTACTGATAAGGAGTTACGTCTTTTCTGATTTTGCTGATAGGGGATTGGAGAAAAGGAACAATTATTCATTGCCACCCTTAAAACTGAGGTCAGGGAGACTTGTTACGAGGATTTCTGTTTGCTTCTATGATACCACACAATCAAGTTAGCAAACCTTGTAATGTTGAAGAACAACCTTTCTTATCTTACTAGCCACGTTTAACTATTTCGCAATGGCTCAGTGCTACAAGACAACATCTCGCATACCTCAGAGCTCAGGGTGAAGAGTACTCTGGACATAATACGTGGGTAGAAAATATCAATATCCTCACCACATGTCCTGGGCTATGTTGTGAGATACATGTGAGTTGAAATGTCTGTGTAAATCCTGAATAACCTATTGTGTGGGCTCCTTTAGCCCTTTCCATGTCATATCTTGAAATTTCATTTGATTTACTTAGCTGTTTCAGATTATCATTAAAAACCAAATGTATCCTAGGCATGCCGGATCTTTTATGAGGCACAGTCAGTTTCATGCTAAATTCAGAGGTGAAGCCTGAACACCTGGGTTCCGAGGTAAGGGACAGAAGTCAGCTGATCTTAGCTGACATGGCCAAATTCATGGTAATTCTCCCCAAGAAGGAGACATTAAAGTAAGCAAGTAGTGGCCAACAGAACTGATGTTGAAAAATGAATTTTTCAGCGAGAGTCTTGCTTCAGTGCGTAAGGATTTCTAGTCTTGCTTCTAGAAGAGCTGTAGCTATTTGTCAGCAGCTGTTTCTAGCCGGATTTTGTCAAATACAGGAATGAGGCCAATTCAAAAGCATATACAGATTTTTTTTTCCTGCTTCAGTACTAAATGGAAAGGTACACTTATTTCTTTTCTTCCTAACTTATTTCAGTTTTAACCTGCCTTTACTAAGCAGTGCTAGTTATGAAGGTATCAATAACTGCCAAGAAGTAAGGCAGGCTGTGCAGGAGGAGGATTTCTTAGTCCCTTAAATTAGGTGATTGCTAAAGTTGTTTCCAACACAGAACAGTTCTGTTCATAAACACCATAGAGCAATGGAAGAGGATGGTTGGCTTTGATTTGACAGCAAAAAATTAGGCAAATTTGTCCCAGAGTTGTTCAACATTAACTTATCTATGAGGTTTGGGGTTTTCTGTTGGTGGTTTGGTTTTTTTTTTTTTTGTTTTGTTTTTTAGTCCTCTGGTTTATACATCTTGTAGTTGTCATGACACTGAATCAGTGCAGTGGAACCTGTTGCTTAGAGCTGTTGAGAGGTTTGATATGGTTAGTGCTCAAAAGACCCACTAATTCACGGTGAGTAGTTGCTCCTAATGCTTCCAGCTTTCAGAATCTTCTTTACTACATTTAGCTTGAATTAGTGCACCTTAGTGACTTGACCTGATCTAGTCTAGCTGTGGAGAGAGTAACTGTGCTTGGAGAACAGCCCTGAGCAGCGCAGCGCCCGGACTTACTATCTTTTAAGTTGCTGCATCTGAATGGTGCTGGAAGAAATAGATAGCATCTGAGTGGCAGACGTGCGTATCATGCATTGTAAGTGCGCACCTTCGCTAGCGCTAAGGCCAAGAACGCTAACAGCTGCTGCTGCCGGAGGTCTTACGGCAGCGTGGCTGCCAACATTGCTACGTGATGCCGCAAGTGTACGTGTTCATGGCTGCTACTGGGAGAAACTGTGGAGTCCCCTAAGGAGCACACTGCTGTAGTTGAAAGGATTTGTCCACCTTGGTTCTGCTCAAGCCTCTCAAACCCTCGGGGAAGAGGATAGCAGAGCGTCGAAGCCCTGAATTGTTCAAGCAGAGCAGCCCGTCCTCCATCATACTTTCTCCTGGAGTCTTTCAGATGCAAGTAAAAAATTCACCCGTGTGTAGATCAGTTGTCCTATCTGGTAGCTCTTGTATATAATAGTCTGCAATATATTGCCTCTTATGATGACACAGGCGATGTCACCTGCTGAGGAAGAGAGGCTGAGTACAGTGGACCAGTGATGAGAAGTTAAGATTAAATCTCTACTGTCTCTTGGGTCTGAATCCAATTTCGGTACTCATTTGGTGAAGAAAATCATGTTCTTTGGCTAGTCCATCATCGCATTGACTAAATTAGGGTGCTTGCTTTAACAGAGTTACCGACAGTGAGAAGTGATTTTCTGCAGGGTTTTTGGTGGTGTTTTTGTTTTGTGGGGGGTTTTTGTTTGTTTTGGGTTTGGTTGTTTTTGGTTTTGTGTTTTTTGTGTGTGTGTGTTTTTTTTTTTTAAAGTACTTGAGTTTGCATTCATTTTAATTCAATTAACTTGCAGATATGGGAGTTTAAGAAATTGGTTGTATATTGGAGTTAAGTGTGACCTGGGAAAATACATAATCTTAGAAGAGAAAACAGCTGAAAGTTCCTCATGCTGTTTTTTACAAAATTCTGTCTTTTTAATAGAAATTGCATGCTATTGTTTTGTTACTGTTCCGGCTCAAGGGGCGTAATGATTGGGAATGTGATCCCATCCCACACATTTGGGTCTGCTATATCCTTTTTACTCTCACCGCACTCTTTCTTATAACCAGCCCTACTGGTCCAAGTAAGAATAAAAAGAAAACAAGTCAATAACACCCTAGTGTGCCCATTTGCGAGCCTGGGAAGCAAACAGTACCTTCTTTGCTTTGGTACTTATTCTTGAGGAAAAACCTCTGGTTTTCCATGCTTCCAGGTAAGAAGACAAAAGGCAGCTCCTCCTTTATGTTGTTATCCTATGACTACCTTCATCTTGCTCATGAGACACTTCTGGGTTTGCTTCTCACCTGTTTAATCAGTTGCAAAATCCAGTCTGGATGGACTCATAAGAGGAGACTTATTTTTTTAACTACCGCAAAGTGGTTTTAAAACGCTCTTGAATCGGCTAGATTGGACATACCCGTCTTCTCAAGTGCCCTTGCTAGAAAGGTAGTTTTCTGCTGCCTGTATTTTGATCTAGGTGATTCTTTGCTTAGGTTGAGTCATAGCTGGTGGCAGTGTCGATTGACCATGCTGTGAAGTCTCTAGTAAGGCCTTTAGTAACTCCTGGTGTTATACCGAGTTAGAGCTGTTGTTAACTATTGATGATGTTGAACACACAGGACACTTTAATCTGCGGTGTAGTGATTATAAAATGTCTTACAAATAGCAAATTGAAGTTGGGATGGCTATTAAATTATTTACTTTAGTTATTAAATGCGTGCAGGACTTGAAGACTGCTTTGTGATAAAGAGGATTTGTGCTTCTGGAAGTGACTACGTGCAAAATATTTCATGTGTAACGGCAGAATCTGGTCTGCCATGTGCTGTGGATTTGATACCTGCGTGTCAAAACGCTGCACGTGACTACTGTCCTTGCTTTTTAGTTGGAAACATAAGTACTTGACCATTAAGGTGTCTATTTTGAGAGGGAAGGAATGCGTGAGAGGTAAAATGTGCTGCCTGCTTACAGGTAGCAAACAATTAGAGAGCCTACTTCTGTACATTTCAAATTTACAGCTGTAAAATCTCTCAAATGTGCTTGTGAAAATGTATTTGTTTATACAATACATAAAGAAAACAATGCTGAATTAAGTTTGAGTAAAAGTCATCTCCGTGCTGTTGTCAGCAGCCCTTAGGAGTGCAGGTGTAATCAGTAGCGTGGCCCTTGTATGTAGCCTGGTGGGTAACCAGAGTAGCTGCTTAAGAACCCAAGCCAGTCTTATTTTCTAGCTGTAGGCATGATAACAAGGTTTAGAAAGTAGATGCACGCGAGAGGGAAGATTCAAAACTGGGACACAAACTCCATGTAGTGGTTAGCTGTCTAGGGGTAGGTAAGCTGTAAATAGTGAAGTCTCCTCACCTTTCTTTGCGCCAGCCATCAAGGAAGAAACGCGGAGGAATTCATTCACGGTTGGCATGCTGAGCGTGTGTTTGTGTAAGACATCTGCTGGCCAAAGACTGTTTCTGGACAGATGCCCTAACACAGTTTATGGATCCGAACACCAGAACATGAGCCCTCCTTCCACCTCAAGCTTGGCATTCTAGAGACTACAGACTAGCTCTCTGTTCCTTGTAATTTCACTGGCAGTCTTTGTCTAGTAATCGCCACACATTCAAATCCATTGAATAAATGGAAAAATGCAAATTCTCTCCTACCTCCTATGATCTTGCATGATTTTGAAGGAGCCATACTCTGTCTCTACTAATTCTTTGTAGAACTGTATTACAGCAGGTGCTGATTCCTTGCTATAAATATAGAAAATGAGTTAAAGGGTATAAAAAGAATCTTGGTGTGTTTGGAGTAGGCTGTGATTCTGGCCACAGCGTGTATAGAAAAGCTTGTTAGGTATCTTAAAACATCTGGTAACTTATTAAAGGAAAAGCTTTGAAGGGCAGCAAATGTGTAATAGAGATTCAGTGCTGATGAAGAGTCAGATTCTTTTCTTTTAAATCATTACACTTAACCTTACTTTTTAGAAGTTTACATTTGTTTTCTCACTGCGTGATGTCACAAGCCGTGGCTGGAGCACTTGTCTGTCAAACATCAGAGGCAGACTCTGCCTGCTGGCTTTGGAACTGTCTGTGTGCAGGAGTTAAGCTTAGAGGGGGCAGCTGTGCTCTTCTAGGGGTCTCTGGAACAGGGAAATACGTTACTTCTGCAGAACAGCTGTCCCAAAGTAAGGGTCGGAGCCTGGGAGTGACTACCAGAAGCTTGTCATCTGGGAGGAAACAAGCTACCAGATGAAGACAATTTCTGCTTCCAGCAAGCCTGTATCATTATGTCCCAAGAACGCGTGAGAAGTCACCATTCCTGCTTCTGCGATTATTTTTTTATTACCTTTTTTTTATTATTACAGGTTCTTTTTTCTCCTCTTATTCAGAAACTACTGACTCCCTTAAGGATTTTCTCCCCCTGGCTTTGTATTACTCACTCTCATCTTTCCCTGTGTTATTCTTTTTGTTTCTCCTTTTCAATATTTACTGCCTCCTTTTTCTCAAAAGATTTTTCTTTCATGTTCCTGTTCCCTGAATCCACAGGTTTGCCAAGGTTTGTACCAGCCATGGTGGCATATGCTGCATTCCTGCCTTCCTTCTCTTTCATTCACATCTTTATTAAAGCTTGTTAGTCCGTAACCTCTTTGGTGAAGGAAATAAGCGTGTGCATGGCTTCAAGTAGTGGAATCTCAGTGATGCTGTTAGACCCACTTTGATGAAACAACCTCCTCTTCTTTTCTGAAGAAGGATGAAACATGACCTCAATTTCAGTTGTTCATTTCCTTCCACTGTTGAAAACACAAATGTGTACATAGAATACGTACCTAGAATAAGGAGACTCACAAAATGACACCATTTGAAATGTTTCCATTAGCAGAATGAAATAGGCTCAAAGTATTAACCTGAAAGGTTGGAGAAATTGTAAATAGGAATTCGCTCCAACTTGTCTTGATCTAGAAACACCTGAAAATGGAGACCTGTGATACTTCGTTGGGGGATGCACACAACTATGGCTAGTTCTTCATTTGGTACTTCAGATGATACAAGTACACGATCAGTTCCTGGTAGTTTATTCATCCTACCCAGTGTTCTCTGGATTGATAGGAACCTTCATATCCACCTTTATATCCACATAGATGGATGTAAACTCATAAATTTTTCCTCCATGCAGCCTAAGGGGAGAATTTGTTACAGTTCTCAGTGAGTTTACTCTGTTATAAAAGTACTGCATCGTAAGTTCTGTATAGTTCTCAGAAAAATCTGTGTGCGACCATTTCCTGTCTCCAGCCATCTATACCATCTTGGCTGACTTTCCTTAATCTTCAAGGTGAAAGACTGGTTGTTAGACTATGTAAAATGGAACTGTTTAGAGATAAGATTTCATGTTCATAGCCAGCATCTGAGCAGCTGTACTTGAAGGCAAATTGCGAAACCCCAGAGTACCCCTCCTGCTTGTGACGGTGCCTTACTTACACTGGAGGCACGTTCTTCAGTTCCTGTGGCTGCACCACTTCTGTGACAGGTTTTGCTGCTTTCACACCTACCTGGGTGGGAGCAAATGGCAGTTCTGCTTTCAGGGAGGAGGCCTGGGTGGTAACTTTTATGACTGATGATTTCAATTTAAAAAAAAAAAAAAAAAAGGGCTTGATCCTATTGTGTTGTCACCTGTAAACTCTCTGTCAGCCCTGACCAGTGGCTGATTAAAGTGACTCAGCCACCTACTTGAAAGCAGGTAATGACTAAAAGGTATAAATAATAAGCAGTTCAGTTTAATAAAAAAAAAAAGACGCCTATACAGATTTCCTCTTACCTAACCCTTAATCTTCCTTTGCTAGGTGGTTGCCCTGCGAACTTTTCCTGTCCTTGTTGATAGAGGGAGTTGTCTTTTGGAAGTGTTCAAGTCGAGGTTGGACAGGGCTTTGAGCAACCTGATGCAGTGAAAGATGTCCCTCCCCACGTCAGGGACATTGTACTAGATGATCTTTGAAGGTCTCTTCCAACCCAAACTATTCTGTCGTTCTTCTGTTGATAGGTTCCTCTTTGAGTCTGTTTTGCTTTGGATGCTCTCTCTGATCATCTTCCTCCTCTTCCGCCTTCTCTTTCCTTTCCCGTGATTCCCTTTCTCCAAAGGGTGGTGGCAGGATAGGGGGATCCTTGTTTTTTGATGCCTCTCGGTCTTCAGCCGTGATATTTCATCTGTATGACTTTAGTACCTAGAAAATAATACATCTACTTAAAGGTATTTTTACACCCTTGAAGTTTCTGTTGGTGTTACCATCTGTGCCTTGGAAAAGAAAGCTAGGTGCTAAACAACACCTTTCATGATGCAAAAAGCAACATAAAGCAGAGAAGCTGAGCTAGATACACCATTTTCTTTTGAAAGTGTTTCCATAACATTCAAGTAACTTTAAAAAGTTTATTTTTAAAACTTTCTGCTTATTGGGAAGACCTCCTAACTTTTTTTGATGGGAGTGCTTGGAGGACAAACGGTGTCCATACATGCTTATGGATGCTCTTGCGTGGTTAATTTGGAGCAGCACGAGGAGAGGTGGAATCCTGAACAACGAATTATTTAGGAGGACTTGAAAACTGTTGGCTGTGCCCAATTTTACACTCCTGTCAGCCATCCTGACACCAGAACTGGTCAACTAGAGTCAGTGAGGTCCTGTTACCAATGACTTCCTAGTTACCATAGGGTTTGGGTCTATGCTCAAGCAACGTGTGTTTCTTTACTCTTACACTCAAGTCGGGGCATTGGTATTTAGTTTTTGTTTACGTGACTTAAAGTGTATGAGTTGATGTTTACAATATTACTTCTTCTTCCTTTGGCTTCTATTTAAAGATTAGCACAGGGAGTGGATTGACAGAAGTAAAATACTAAAACTGGTTTTAAAAGTTCATGCTGTGTGCCATTTTGCATTGCAGGCGCCTTGCATAATGAAATGAGACACATACCCAAGCAAATTGTTAGAGCTGGGTTTAATAAAACTGTAGAGGAATGTTTTAATTTCCATTATGGCAAGATAATGTTGGTGTATACTAGTTTTGAAAGTTTGTATGTATACAAGATATATGTGGTATTCAAATTGGTAGTAGGAAGTTACTTTCAGAGGTAGTTTAAGCCACGTTCCAATGATTTCATTTTCTTTCCTGCCTATATGGTTGTTGGAGGTTTTCTCGTGGTGTTTCTGTGAAAGATAATTGAGCCAAAGTGAGTTGAGTGCTTACCAAGATACATTATGACGTAAGGTTTGCTTTTATGTTAAAGGGAAGTCGAATCTCTGTAGGCACTTATGCTTCCTGTGGTATATTATCTGAGAAATTACTGTATGATAACATATCTTCAGTTATACATTTAAATTCGTGTTCTTGCTAACATGTACTGTTTTTTTCTGGTGATGGAAAGAATTTTTAATCACAGGAAACTCATTAAACAGAGTTCATTAAAATATTAGTACATTTTCTAAAGCCCTAGCCGCACTGATGCTTGATTTCAGGGGTACAGAAATACTTTCACCCTAAATTTTTTTTTTTAATAAATGTACTCTGTTCTTCTTCAACAGAGGTGTTACGAACATAAGCAGTATAGAAATGGGCTGAAGTTCTGTAAACAGATCCTTTCTAACCCAAAGTTTGCAGAACATGGAGGTAAGTTTTCAAATGGCATGTGCTCTCTTGTTTTCCCCTATACTTTAGGATAGAGTAATAATTTCTAAGTTTTTTATTTATCGTACTTTATTGTTAACCTTTTGCCCATAAAGCAGTAAGAGCATCCAGAAACCTGCATCGTGTTAAGCGCTTATTGCTGGCAAGGTTTGTAATTTTAAAGACTTGTCTTACTAGTAGTCATAGCTTGCCATTCTCTATCTTTATGCTGCAAGTCTTTTATTCATTATGGCATGGTGCAAGTTTCTTAATACAAGTATGTATTGCTCAAATCACTTTTCAGGGGAAATTTAGTTATTCACTCATGTAGAAGTGAAAGACAAAAGGTAGAAATTGAATATTGTTCAGCACTGTATGTTTGTCAGCTCTGTGGTCTGCTACTTTTTCTGAAGGAATAGCCTTCTTATAAACGAAGAAAAAGGTGTTTGTCCTTTGCTGTATTTTCAATCAGTTCTTAATACTGAGTTGAGAGTTTCTTTCCACTGTCCAGAGATGTTTGTTTTTCTTTGCCAACTAGATTGGTGGATGTGTGTAAGTCTCAGTGTTGTGAATAAAGAGTTGAGTAGTTATAATGCTTCTTTAAAGTAAAAGGAAATCGTTCTCCAAAATGTTTGCAGAGCAGACAGCTTTTAGTGCCTTTAAAATAAAACACTGCTTTACTTTTTCACTTTTTGGTGGAAGTAATGCATAAAGTTTATTGTCGTATATGATATACTTCAGTGAAGTATATGAAGTATGTGAAGTGTATGATATACTTCAACACCGGCCTGGATGGGGCTTTGAGCAGCCTGGTCTAGTGGGAGGTGTCCCTGCCCATGGCAGGGGGTTGGAACTAGGTGATCTTTAAGGTCCCTTCCAACCCGAACCGTTCTGTGAATAATCTGCCAGTATAGTTTTCCATGTGAAAAAAGAAAGCAAAATCTTGATGCTGATAACTGGTCTCAATTTGCATTTATACTATATTTAGAGTTGCTATATTAAGCTTAAAAACCTATGAAAATGAATAACTGATAGTTATTTAATCTTAATTTCTATTTTTTTTTTTTTTAGAAACCTTGGCAATGAAAGGACTAACATTAAACTGTCTAGGGAAGAAAGAGGAAGCTTATGAACTTGTGCGCAGAGGCCTAAGGAACGACTTGAAGAGTCATGTCTGTATCCTTTTTGAAATAGGGCTTTCACTTATGAATGGAAAAGGTTTATTTCTACAACTGCTTGATTTATGGAACTGCAACAAAAGCCAGTACCATTAGGCTTCACACTGGAAGTTCAGAATTTTAAATTTTGTTTCTAATACTTAAGAATGTTTTGTCTAAGCCAGCCAAAGGACAGATGCTTTGCAGCTATCCTTGCAGTCACGATTAGCTCAAATATTTTTCTGGTTTGCATTGTATTTTATTTTTTTTTTTATCATAAAGCTGCAACTCTAAACTTGTGGTGGGCTGAACTAGGCATTTAAGCATGTGATGCGCTTTAAAAACGTTAGTAGTTGCCATTATGTTGATAAGGACTTGTCATGCACTTAGAATGCAGGAAGTGCAAGCACTTCAGTTGTCTAATATAAGCCCTTACTCAAAAATGTGTTTGAGTAAGCCTGATAGTCTTTTTAGAGATCCTATTACGTTATTCCTCCCCCAGTATTTGAAAAGTTTATGGCATATTATATGCACTCTATACATATAACTGGCAAACAGTTCTCTGTCTTCAGTTTGCAAGCTGTTTTTGTAGAACTGAGGAAAAGGCTTGTAATGATTGTCATAACGTTACTGTCCATTTATTAAAATGGCTTAAGAGCTTTTTACCAGCTGTTCTCTCACTGCCGTGTTGGATCTGTTTTGTCCCTGCTCAAATTCAGGAGAATCCTTAACAGAGTTTTCCAGGTTGGCACGTCTATGGCCTTCTTCAGAGGTCAGACAAGAAGTATGACGAAGCTATCAAATGCTATAGAAATGCACTGAAATGGGACAAAGACAATCTTCAAATCTTGAGAGATCTTTCTCTGCTACAGATTCAAATGAGGGATCTTGAAGGTTACAGGGTAAGTATATGTACTGCATTTGTTATCAGCTTCCAGGGAACTGCAGCAAAGGTGGCAAATTGTTGCATGACACTTCAAAAAGAAAATATACAGAGATAGATCCAGAGTGTTAAAACGATGTGCTACGCACTACTTTATGAAAGTAAAAGCTACTGAGCAATTTCTGTAATTTAGATTTAATGATTCTTTTTCAGCTCAGTGCAGAATTGAATAAACTGGGAATAAAGATGCAGGATTATTATATTTTTCTTGCTTTAGCTTCCACCCTCTCCTACTTCATAATATTTTGAGTAATCTTCATTCTAATCAAACTGCTGTAACTAGTTTTAGTTTTTTGTTAACCCCTACTTCTGACTGTTTGGGCTTTTTTAGTAGGTAGTAGCTTTTTTCTTTTATTTTAAATTACTTGAAGCTGCCTTTCAGGAGTCTGTAACAAAACAAGTAATAACTTTTCCCTCAGATTAAAACAGCACAATACTAAGCAAATCTGTTGCATCTTCCAGCTGTAATTACCTTCTTGCCAAAGAATAGGGATGCACTTGCGTGACCTATTTTGCGTAACACCACTTAATACATATGTACTTCCAAGGTGAATATGAAACATCACTATATAGTAAATGTTTCTGCAACTCAAACCAAAGTATCCTTAATTGCGTTCTGTTCTTAAGTGGTAAGACAGGAAAAGCACGTGTGTCATACACTAACGAAGTTAGTCTGACTCATCAGTATTCAATTGGACATGATGTGTTATTTTATCTATTTTTTTTTTTCAGTCAAGACCATTGTAGTGTTTTAAAGTTTATTCTTTCTTTTGGTTCAAAAAAAACCCCACATGTGAAAACGAATTTTTAGGGACATTCCTTAAATATTAGAATACTGAAGACACAGTATTGCCTAATGTATTCTACAGAGCATCAGAATAAAGTCAGGAAAATGAGTAGCTACTTTTTTGCAGGAAACAAGATACCAGTTGCTTCAACTCCGACCTGCACAGCGAGCATCATGGATTGGTTATGCTATTGCTTACCATCTGCTGGAAGACTACGAAATGGCTGCAAAAATTTTAGAGGAATTTAGGAAGACACAGCAGGTAAGAGGGAAAACATGAAATTCCTGTATGAATTCATGCTTAAGCCAAAAATAAAACACTGCTTCCTTTCATGATGTGAAAACTTTATGCAGTTTCTTTAGTTGAATTAAATCTCAGATGCGTTCTAGAAGGTTGAACTTTCTCACGTGTCTTGCTTTCCTATGTAGACATCACCTGATAAAGTGGACTATGAGTACAGTGAACTGCTGCTGTATCAAAATCAAGTCCTCCGGGAGGCAGGGCTATATAAAGAAGCCTTGGAGCATCTTTGTACCTACGAAAAGCAGATCTGTGATAAACTGGCTGTTGAAGAAACAAAAGGTAATTACTCTTTGAAGGTACATTTAAACACAATGGAATGCCTGTACTCTGTCAGCTTTTCCCATCTTTTGGAACTCATCTTTGACTTGTTTTTAGATTAATTTATTTAATTCTGCTCTGATAAAGGATTGCTTGCCTGGAGCTCTTTGGTGCCTATCATACTCTCCTCCCAGGTTGATTAGACACCAGTAGAATACAGACATAACTGTTCTGAAACTTTGGAGCTGATGAGTGTTCCAAACAGATGATCTTGAATCGGTGTGCTGAAATTCTGTTTGGGTAGCGTACCCAGACCCATCCATGCTATTGTAGCTCCGGTAGTGGTCCTGACAGGGAAGCTGCTTGCTGAAAGGGCATAATCATCTTTGGTGAAGTAGAAGGCTTTTAATTATACTTGGTCACTCCTGCAGCGTACAGAAATAGGCTCTTTAGCTGGGCCACCCAATGTAGGCTTCTGTTACTGTATTACTATAATTCTAGCGTTTAATACTATAACAGAGCAATATAATGCTGCATCTTATATTCCATAGCTGGAATTGCAGAGTGACGGAAGTGCGTTCTTGCAGCTCTATTAACAGGTGCTCTTTATCAAAGCATGCTTTGTTCCTCTTCTGCTCGATGCTTGTACGGTCTTTCTGTGAAACTTCCAATCTATTGAAGATACTGTTCATTCATGGCCCACACTGGAATCTATTTGGATGATTGCTTGAAGCAAAGAGAAGGAATCTTTTTACTCTATAATATAATTCATGTAGATATAGTAGCTAGCTCCCTATAACTGCTAACGGTAATCTCACTGTCTTGCAAAAAGAAACCTAGGAATTGAGTAGTGACAGTATTATGGAAGGCGTGCGGTACTTCCTCAAGGAAAATGATGGCAGGCAACTCTCTCCCCTGTTGCTGAATATGTTACTTGGTTTGCATATAAATGGAAATGGATGTAGGGGTTACACTATCACAAACCATTTTTCAGACATAGTAGCAGGAGTTTGGGGTTTTAGGCGTGGTTTTTTTTTATGACATATCTTTTATCTGAAAGATCTTTTGAGATGCTATGTGTTTTTAAGTTTTTGGTAGAAGTCCGAGGGTGGTAGTGATTTTCAAATAGGACTTCACAAAAAAAGAAAGCACAAAACCTAGCAATTTACCAGAAAAAAGGGCAGAAATACTCTTTGCAAGCAGTGCGTTTTCCACAGGGTACAACAGCCGAATTTTTTTGGGCACAGCTCCTGTTGTGTTGTTAGGTTTAGCTTAGCTGCTGTGCATCCTACAGAAAAGCCTGCTAATAAATGTGTTGTCTGCAAATTTTAAGTGCATGTGCAAAGTGATTGTGGTCAAAGTACCACTGAGAAACACTGAAAATAGCATTGGCATTTGCCACCGTTGGATAAAAATTATAACTTTCACCTCAGAGAAAGAATTTAGGTTTATTTTCCAGTTTCTGTCACTCTCGGTGAGTGAACTGTTGTTGTTTTCCCTGGCATTAGATACTGCATGCAGTCCCCAGGTTATTCTACCTGTGGGAAGCAGCATTTCTTGACAAAATTATGTCAGTTGTGTGACGTAGGGAAGAAGAGAGGTAATGCTGACTGGCGTTTTCCTCTTGAAACCAGATGAGAAAAATCTTACCTTAATCTAGAATGACACTGTATCACCTCTGGTGTGTAATCTTTTCGTGCCTAACATTTGCCAGTAGCAAAGCTTTGTAAAATATGGTTTCCCATTGTGAAATGGGAAATGGACTTTCATTGCAACTCCAGCATCAGCAAAGATGCTCTATAGAGTTGTTAGATCTAGACTTTACTTTTAATAGCTGTATCTTCTAATGAAGTGTCACTGAAAGGAAACTTGCTTGCAGAATCTTGAGAATTCATTAATCGGATCAATGGCTTGATTTAAAACATTGAAGTTAGTTTTATGAGATACCAGACTGAAGAACCGTTCTTTTATTTGCAGCTCTGCAGTTTCAATTTGGTTTTCAACATGCTATATACGTGAAATACCGTGTACTGCTTTTAATTGCCTTCTGTAGTAAAAACAGTGCTTAAAGTAACCAGTCACTTCACTAAGAGAAAAAAAAAATACGTGCATCTTGCTTTTAACATGAAATTTTCAAGTAAGTTTCAAGAGTTACTGGCTGAGTTGTAGAATCTTACTGTTAATTGCACCTATTGTCAAAATAAAAGCATATCTGTCAGCTAGTTTGTGATGCCGCTGTGATAATTTTTTTCTAAGAAACTGGACTCTATATGGAGTTAAGGGTTATCTAATCTTTTACTGTGGAGTGATTATTGTTACACTGCTTCAGTATCTTGTTACCTTAATTTAACACTTCTTGGATTTCATACAGGAGAACTGCTGCTTCAGCTTGGCAGACTTGAAGAAGCAGTTGAAGTCTACAAAGGACTGCAAGAAAGAAATCCTGAAAACTGGGCTTACTACAAAGGCCTAGAAAAGGCACTTAAACCAGGTAATGATTTGATATGTTGTAGTAAATAAGCTGTTTCTGCACATTTGGAATTTATATATGTATCAAAAACTTGTATTGCTTTAAATAATAAAACTGTTATTTAAAAATGCCCCCTTCTAAGTTTTGCCTTTTAGTCATAGTGTGTACATATTATTATAAAGGTTTTTTTTTTTTTTTAAGAAAGGCTGGAAGTATTTTTTGTGGTGGTGTTACCCTGTCTCACTTAAAACCAAAACAAAAAAAAAATGCAGTAGTCTTTGTGCATGGTTGAAAGAAGAGAATTATTTTGCAGAAGACAATTTTGATTTAGAATTTTTCTTTTAGTGTCTCTGTTATCTTAATATCTGTGTTGTAGGTAATACAGGTTTTGGAAAAACAGGCATGATTCTCCTGAATCGTTTTCTTTGTTGAAGATTTTAGCAGAGTGATAAGGCAGGAACTCTTTTTAAGATGAGAGATAGGCAGTTAGTCTTGCACTGCTGGAAGAGGAATTTACAGATACCGAATGCCTGAAATCGTTTAGTATGGTAGTGTTAAAAAA
>VYZM01010449.1:825743-844285 GCA_013398915.1 Dromas ardeola
AAAAAAAGGAAATTAATGTTTAGGAAGTATATAGCTGTTAGTTGCTATATATTCTGATTCTTTTTTTAACCAGATATAAATTACTTCCCCCCCGCCCCCTTTCCCTTCTTGCCAAAAAGGAAGGGAAAAAATAAACTGTAAAATTCTGTTCCAGCTAATATGATGGAGAGGCTAAAGATCTATGAAGAGGCCTGGACTAAATACCCAAGGGGACTAGTTCCAAGAAGATTACCATTAAACTTTTTGTCGGGTAAGTGCATTTTTGCTGAGCAGGTAGTGATCAACACTTGTGCTTCTTAGATACTAATGTTTTAACAGCATAAATAGTCTGCAATTGATGAGTAATGTGTGGTAAAACAAAATCAACAGGTCTTTTTCCTCTCAAGGTGAAAAGTTTAAGGAATGTCTGGACAAGTTTCTAAGGATGAATTTCAGCAAAGGCTGCCCACCAGTCTTCAATACTTTGAGGTCATTGTATAAAGACAAGGAGAAGGTAGGTTTTCCCCCCACTTTTTACATGTTCTACCTCATAGCTGTGATGCATTAAAGAGATGAAGGAAACTTTTCTTTTTTTCTTCACTGCTCACTTCATCAGCACTGTTGTGTATTATGGCCTAGTATATCTAGGAAAAAAATCAAGTACAAGCGTATGTAGCCTTGTGCCAAGTTGGTAAATGTAGAAAACGAAGATTTACTAATTATAAGCTACGCAAGGGTTAACTAAGGGAGGCTGGGTCTTTTGTTAAAAAGAGACTGAGATTGAGTGCATTCCCATAGGTATTGTAATTCAGGATATTGCAGAATTCTCTTACCAAAAATAACTAGTTTGGGTAACACCAAGTAGTTCAAGTTGAAATAAAACACCGTCTTGCCCACAGATTTTTTTTTTTTTAAATTTTTTTGTCTTGTCTTGCGTGTGTAGGTGGCAATCATAGAAGAGCTCGTGATAGGTTATGAAACCTCCCTAAGAAGCTGCAGGTTATTTAACCCAAATGGTGAGTGCTGAGACTGTCATACTTCATGGAAGTAGTGCCTGGTGTAAGCATTACGTGTCCATTCAGAGGCAGGGGATCAGTGGGGAGGGAAGAAATTGAGATCATGGGGTTTTTTTTTCCTCTTTTTCCCTAACACAGAACTGAACCATAGCCATCCTTAGAATGGATTTAAGCTGTCAAATATAAAGCCTGTATTCAAAGTCTAGTCACTTGTTCTAAACAATTTTCCTGGTTCCACAAATTTGATCATCTCTTTACAGTTTTGAGTTCAAGTATTCTATTTTCAAGACTTGAGTTTATCATTGTCCAGGAAACTGAAATTTGAAAGCTATGTTAAATCTTAAATTACAGAAATGTCAAACAAAAAGGAATAGATACTGATAGCACAGTCTTCAGGGGGAGGGAGGTTTTGAGCTTTTGGTGGGGGCTGGGTTTTGTGTTCTTGGGGGTTTTGTTTGAGGGTTAAAAAATGTTTTCCTGGTTTTGACTTAAAGCTGTCTTGTTGTGAGGTATGGTTCTACATTTATTGAATCCAGGCCTTATAGTTTCCTCTCTGGTAGCGTTATGATTTATTTTCAGTTGTTTGCCCAACTGCTTCGTAACAGAAAATCTCCAGGAAAAATCTTCTGCATAAAATATCAACATAAGACAGTCTTGAAATTTTGATGGATGGATTATAATGGTGTCATAATCAAGACAGAACGAATGACAATACACGTTAAAACTTTACAGGATAATCCTAATTATTAAAGACATTTTTATTGATGTTATAACCAGTTATTTCCTTGCTTTGCAGAAACATTAATGCAATACTTTGTTATGAAACTCTCACCCAAGTTGCCTGTTAAACTTTTTCCCTTTAATTTACTGCTTTTGGCTACAATATAGCCACACTAATACCTGCTTGAATTTGGCCAAGCCTTTAAACATGTTTGTGCTTTTCAGGTTTAAGGAAATGGCTTAATGTTATTTCAGTTTGATTAATATTTGCTTTAATATTAAACTTAATTCAAATAAACAATTTTCTCCTACCTTAAAATGAACAAATGCGTATAATTGCATGGTTAAGTAGTACCATAAACTGAAGAACCAGAACCTTTTGGCAGGACTAGAGCCCCCACCCCCATTTTTTCCCCCCGCAAGGTGCTATGCTTCATAGTCAAAATTGAGTATTGAACTTAACTTTTGAGACTTGGGCAGTATTTTGGATTTTAGGCAGAGCTCTCTAACTTTCAAAACTGACTTGTGTATAGGGATGTATTCTAGGATACGCTTAGGCGAACAGTGATGATGAATTTGTCAAAGGTGGAGACAGAAAATTATTTTAAAGCGAGGGTTTGGAACAGACAGCCTGTTTTGTTTAAAAAATATTTGAGTCTATGGGTTGAAAACATGTAAATACTGAATATACTGAAATCCTTTACGTTGTTACTGTGCAACACTTGTGTTTAGCAGGAGTCTGTGCTATACCCTTCATCTAAACCAGATTTCAATAAAAACTCTACATCATGCACTTGCCTATTTGGCTGCCCTGTTTAAGGGACTAGTTGAAAAAATATGTGGCTCCCTTCTGACTCGCTAACTCACTTTTCCTTTCCCTTAAAACCACAGCGTGAGAAGGGACCAGTGTGTGCTCAGGTCTTGTCAAACCATTGACTTAGAAGTTAATGGACCTACCTGGACCCAGGGATTTGGAAGCACTCCCGGGTCTGGTGTGCCAGCGTGATACAGAGGCAGAATTAACCTCAGTGGCTAAATTTACAGCACTCTGCTTTTGGCATGTTGTTTTAACAAACTGAACCAAAACCCCCTCCATTTTTCTCTTTCCAGATGATGGTAAAGAAGAACCTCCAACCACTTTACTCTGGGTCCAGTATTATTTGGCTCAACATTATGATAAAATTGGACAGCCATCCCTGGCTCTAGAATATATAAATGCTGCTATAGAAAGTACTCCCACTTTGATAGAACTCTTCCTTGTGAAGGCAAAAATCTACAAGGTAAATTTGACATATTCTTAGTGACCAGACTTTTACGTATGGTTATACTTCCCTGTACCATTTTTGATGTGAACGTTGAAGTGTTAAGCTTGTACTAGGCAAGACACATGGAGAATAAATGGAAAATTACTTGGTGAATTTCTAGATAAGGCTATTGTTTGACTATTTCATTTTTTACTGCATATGAGTAAGCCCCTATGAAGGTTTTTTTAAGCCAACAAAGGACAAATATACTGTAAAATGTGAATTGTCAGTTTACAATTCTTTTTTTCATATTAAAAATTACACTAATAAACTTAATTGGTGTTTTAAATGTCTTCCACCTGTTCTTACCCTGCCTCCCACTTTTTTAACTACGTGAAAACAATTTCTCAGCTACACTATGGTATTGTATCAGAATGGGATTATCCAAAGTGTCCTTTAAGCATTTTCAGGAAAAACATCTAGTGCCAAAAGACCGGTAATTCCGTAATGACGGAAAGTAATTTTTCTGCTTCTTTTCTTTAAAGATCTGTTGCTTTCATGAAGAGAGTTATTTATTTAAAAATGTCGAAAAAACTAACATTATATTAAACAGTGAGTAGATACTACATGCATGTTTCATAATTACTGAATCTAACTTGAATTTCTATCTCTTTAAGCATGCTGGAAATATTAAAGAAGCTGCAAGGTGGATGGATGAGGCTCAGGCTTTGGACACAGCAGACAGGTTTATCAACTCCAAATGTGCAAAATACATGTTGAAAGCAAGCTCAATTAAAGAAGCAGAAGAAATGTGTTCTAAGTTTACAAGGGTTTGTTGCATTTAACTATAGCTTTTTTGAAGAACGTGGGCCTGATCCTTTGTGGAATAACTTTTTGTGTTAACTTTCCACTCACCTTTACTATAATGTTTAAGTTCTGTTTCAGAGCAACCATCATTGTTTGCTTCAGTAATGGTAGTCAATATCAGGGTTTGAAGTAATCTTGGATAAGCGTGATGCCATGACTAATTAGCTGGCAGAAAAGGTTTGCATTATGCAGCTTGCTTAATTTCATGCATCACTTCTTGTCCCTGTTGTAACCCATTCTGATAGGTTTGATGGTCTCACAGGTTAGTTACTTTTTTTTTTTAATTGACTTCTCTTGCTGTTATTCTTTAATAACTGAAAGTCAAAACAGCTCAGTGTAGTCTTTCCCGAATATTTGGCAAATGATGGTTTTAGAATACTGGCAATATCATTTCTGTGTTGTCAGTGGGAGGCAGGCAACAAGCTATTGGGACCTACCTCCAGAGGTAAAGCCACCTTTTGCCTGTTGTCCCGCTTTTCTCTTCTCTCTTGAAGAGCAAGAGAGTAAGGTAGGAATAAGGTAGGTTGTACAGCCCTGGGTGGGTATTTATAAGGGGAAAGCTGGAGGATTTTTGTGTAATGGAGGCTGTGTGCAGGCAAACACAGATAAAAGCTCAGTAGCTTTATGTGGAGTTTTTGATGCAAAACTGCTATGAATCTAAGTTAATTGACCTCTCTCAATGCATTAAGCAGCTTCAAGATGATGTTAAAAAAGCAAGCATACCAGTTGCCCAAAACTGAACTTTAAAAATATGTAATCTTTTTCATCTTCTTTTGATCTTATGTCTAGTGCTCAAATACAAGCTTCTTAATTAAAAAACAATAATTAAAGACGACCTAAATTAAGCATAGTGAAAATGGAACTAACAGTTTTTCTGATTTTTAGCTGCCTAAATCAGGCTGGTTTGAAGACTGCCTTTCTCATTTGGGGCATTCTCCTTATCCTTCCATTTGAATATTATCTGTCACTTTCCCAGATTTGGCTCATGGCCCATTCTTGAATAGCCTGGTTTTTGCAAGATCAGAGAAAAGTCGGAATGGCTGCATCCACCCCAAGTAGCTGACTTTGACATTAAGCTTGAAAGGCATAAGTTCTACAGATCTGTGCAAGTATATATAAATACCAGGTCTGAAAGACAACTGTAATCTCCTTTTCTGAATCAGAAGGTGTCAAAACTGCTAGAATTCCTTTTGCTTTGCCGTTCCTCTCTAGTACTGATCACATAAGAAATAACCTCTTACTACTGTCAATGACTATACTTAGCTCAATCAGCAGGTCTCTGGAAGACACCGATGGCAGTTTTAATTAAAAAAAAAAATAAAATAAAAAAAAAATCCTGCAGGTGTCAGTGTCATGCCACATGCTAGAACTTTTTTGCTGTTTTCCTTCGTGCTGCAATGTGTTATTTGTGCACACAATATTAAAAACACTGAATGAGTGTCTCTCCTATCCTGAGGAAGATGAGGAACTGTCACAGTTAAATGGTCACTACCTGGCTATTCACTGTGTATTTCTGACTCTTTCAATAAGTGGAACATAGAGAATTTTATTTTTTTTTTTTATTAATGAACAAAGCAAGTCCATCTTAACTGTGGGGTTTCTGACTTTGAGGACTCCAGTTTTGAAATTTAGCATTCTTTTGATAGCCTCTTTACTTGTGCTTTTAATTAGAACAATATAATGGCAGTTAAATTGAATGAGACTTTGTTTTTTATAATGCTGTTTTTACTTTTAGGAAGGAACCTCGGCAGTAGAGAACTTGAATGAAATGCAGTGCATGTGGTTTCAGACAGAATGTGCGCAAGCTTACAAAGCAATGAACAAATTTGGAGAAGCACTTAAGAAATGCCACGAAATTGAGAGAGTACGTATCTAGTTTAACTGCCTAGGTTGGAAAACACTACCTTTAAGTTTGCTGTGCTGACATGTTTCCTTTCTGAGCAGTAAGAGTATACTTCGTGTACCTTCAGGAGAGATTCTTGTTTCACGTTGGCTACTGGCGAGTTGATTAAATTGCATTTCCTCCTAAAAATGTCATTGTAAACTGTGTATTATAAAGAGATTCTATAAAGTCATTTGAAGATCCAGGAAAGAACGGAAAACTCTCAGAAATAATCTTATTTTCAGTAGGGTACGTAAAATAAAAAAATAGGTGTTTGGGTACAAACCAAGAGTATGTGTATTTTAAGTCCAGAAAGAACGTGGCTGATCTGATGAGCCCAGTTTTAAAGTAAAGGAAAGGTGTCGCCTTGGTTACTGTTAAGCCACTGTGTTTTAGAGAGCATAAATGTAAAAAAAATCACAAATATTTAATACCTTCTCCTTTAAAAAAAAAAATAATAATACTAAGCTACAGTTTAAAAGAAGCTATTGAAATAAGCTGTTAGAAATATAAAGACTTGGCAAAGTAGAAATTTTATCCAAAAAAGGGGGCATATTTACACATTACATGCAGATCCATAGTAAGACAAACAAAAAAAATTTGGATGCACAGCTTCTAAGAAAATAAGTATTGGTTGGTGGGGTTTTTTTAAGCACATTAGGTTCTAAGGGAAAAAAAAAAAAAAAAAAGGCCAGAGAGATAAGGGTTTAAGTGAAGTGCTCAGAGAGGAGAACTTAGTAGGAACTTGCCTCTTCGCAAATAGGGAGGTTTAAGGAGATTTCAACGCTGATGCTTTACTGCAGAGGGGACTAGTTAGTGGAGTATTCTCAGATTAGAACAAATTAACAAAGTGATTTGTCAGGACCATATTCTGTTCACACACATTCTTTAAATAAATTTCTGTAAAATCCGTTTAAAAGAATTTGTGTGAGGAACTGCTAGTCTTGTAAATTGTCTTGGGTACCGGAAGAGGCCAGCAAATGAAGAGATGACTCAGGCCACCCTAAAAAATACTTCTGAGGAATTAAATCACTATGTTTAATTTATTTATTGGATTAATTGAAGGGGTAGTAAAGATCAGAAATAAAACAGACAAATATGTTGTATTCAGAAAACACCAACAAAGCTTTTGTAAGGAAACAGCAGCGCCTCTTAAATCTTTTAGAGGTGCCAGTTATGCTTAAGGCCAGTCTAGTTGATAAAATGTGTTCCTGGATTTCAGAAGCGCTTTTGATGTCATCCTTCACACCATAAAGGATCTGAACTGTCTCATGGATCTAATAGCTGGTTCATGGCTGGAAAAACAGAGTAGGAGCAAATAATCAGCTTTTACAAGAAAAGGAGTTTACTAAGGCATCTCTCCAGCGTCTCCATTGTGTGACGTATCAATAAATGATCACAGAAAGGGAGCAAATAGTGCAAGGACAACACTTGCACTGTCTTGATACTAAATGATAAAGTGACGCATGAAGTGTAATGTCCAACAGTGTAGTCGGTGAAGGAGTGACAAGAAGAATTCTTTGCCTGTTCATAAGTAGTAAAAGGTCTTACATGAATTATTGCTGCTCAGGAAAGGAATCCTGGAACCTTTATAGACAGTGCTGCAAAACCTTCTGTGTTGGTGTGGAGCCGCAGTCGAAAGGAGAGTGTTGGGAATTAAGTGACTAGAGAAGTAGTACTTTTCTTACATTATATAAATCTGTCATACTGTACATCTGAATATCACACCTCCTTAAAAATGAGCTAGTAAAATACGTGCCATGACATGAAGAGATTGCAATTAGCTTGTCATGCTTACTATCTTATCCTCAGCTTTGACAAGCAACAGCTGGGTTCCGGATAAAGTTGTATGAGATCATAAGTACATGGAGAAGTTGAAGAGGGGAATGACTCTTCACTGCTCAAACAAAAACAAGGGGACATCAGGTGACAATGAGGAAAGGGGATCTTGAACAGAAGGAAGTGCTTTCTCATGCTGTGTGTGATTTAAGTGTGGAATTCATTGCCACAGTATTTAATGGAAGTCAAAATTACACTTTCCACTGAAAAAAATAGAGTTTGCAGAAAAAAACCTATTCAAGTGCTGTTTAAATACAGAGAATATAAAACCTTGTCCCTTAAACTGCAAATCATCAGAGGGTAGTTACTGTTAAGAGATTGTGAAATGGGTGAGTTTTGGTTCTGACCTAAGATGCCTTCTGTTCTTTTCACCATGACATTATTTTTGGAGAGTTATGTTAACTCACATTTCTAAAAGTTAGGGTGTATTTGTCAAACAGCTTGTACTAAATCATTCCTTTGGGGAAAGCGTATTGGAAAAGTCAAAGTTAGTATCTGATTGTTAGCACTTGCTAAATAATGTTATGTTATGTTAGCATTTTGTAGAAATCACGGACGACCAGTTTGACTTTCACACTTACTGTATGAGGAAGATAACCCTTAGGTCTTATGTGGACTTGTTAAAACTAGAAGATGTACTTCGACAACATCCGTTCTACTTCAAAGCAGCGCGAATTGCCATAGAGATATATTTGAAACTTCATGATAATCCCTTAACAGATGAAAATAAAGAACACGAGGCTGATACAGGTATTCACCCCTCAGGATTTATTAAATATGCAGTTCCGCTAATTAGTGAATGTTTTATGAAGATAACAGCATTCTTACAGTTATCAACTGTAGTAGCCAAAAAAGAAGAGTTTTGTCACAACTCCAAGTAGGCAAATTGTAACTTGGCCTTAAACTAATGCATGTTTTTATTATGGTTATCATAAAACAATGATGGTTTTTGTAGCCACAGTTATAATTCTCCAGTAAAGACATGTTGGTGTTACGATATGGCTGAGAGAACATGGAATTCTCATAGTTGTTGGTCCATGAAATAACAGATTGAAGCAAGCGTGCTTGGTGGTATCTCTGTCTAAGCATTTTATCAGTATGCAAATATTTGACTAGGTAGCAACTTGAATTTTATCATCCCTTGTTTCTGATGTAAAAATAATGTTTAAAACCATCAATATTTTTTTTGTTTTTTCATCTCTGGAGAGCAGCTTAAGTGGTTATGGCTTGGGGCACCTCAAATGGTATGAATAGAGGCTATTGAATCCTTCAAGAGGAATTTGTCAAGTTCTAATCTTTAAATTTAAATATTTAATATTTCTCATCTCGCTGAATTTGTGTGGCTTCAGGTTCGAATTAAGACAAGTAGAAGTGTAATAGAATTTCTTGTAGCCACATTCTGATGTGTTTTAAATTAATTCACTGTGCTTTAATTGGAGGGAGGAGAGGATCTGAATATGAATCAAATGTAAGATGTCTGTAGGGCATTAAAAGCAAAGCTGGAACTTTCTGTGCCAGAGTGTGACCATTTCACCTTATTTTTGTTAGATCATTTAATTACTACCTTAAACATAACTTGTGTGGTGTGATGCCTAAGGAATAAATCGATGTGTATTGGTGTGCACTTTTACTCCTGGCACTGGATTTGTGGAGTCGTGCAGTAATTACTTTGTCCCGCCTTCAGCGTGTGACACTATTGTCCTAGTTCCTGTTGCCCTGATCTCACACAGGAATCTGCGAATTATGAAGCAGCAGCGTAGGCTGTAAAATAATCTAAAATAAACTTTTACAAATGTAATGGCAGTATTACTAGTAGGTAGATATGGTTTAAAAAAAGATAATGGTAACTGACAACTGATTTGAGACTGCTAATGTTAGACGTTGTCTGGTTTTGCCCTTTGTGTGTGTACAGCAAATATGTCTGACAAGGAGCTAAAGAAGCTACGAAATAAGCAGAGAAGAGCACAGAAGAAAGCGCAGCTGGAGGAGGAGAAGAAGAATGCTGAGAAAGAGAAGCAACAGAGGAATCAGAAAAAGAAGAAGGATGATGATGATGAAGAAATTGGAGGACCGAAAGAAGAACTTATCCCTGAGAAACTGGCAAAGGTGCTTACTAATGTAGTAATAAAGTCATAGAAATTTCTAGAAAGGCTACAGTGAGCTACACATACAATTTGAAAGCCATTCAGATAACTTGTTTAATATTGTATGGCTTCTCTTCACAGGCAGCATTTTAAACTAGGGGTAGTTTGTTGGATGTACTGTCAGTAATGTGATGAAGTCAAAGCTTTTGCGCCTAGTTCTCAAAGGCAGTGATTGAAGTCATAGACATTTACTAGAGGTGGAATTATCTTCATGTGTGTATTGCACTAACTTGTTGATTATACCCTGTTTCTAGTTGATCGGATGGGAGTCTTTCTATTCTGTATGTAAGGTGATTATCATTCACTCTTTATGCTTAATATGTAAAAAATCATTGTGGGACATAGACAACCTGTGGAAGAGGAGACATTGAAAACACTGAATGTTTTAACAGCATTTGTTTGCATTTGTTTTGCATGGGGGACGTGGTAGAAAGGATAAAGAAGCTGTTTGGAAATAGCAGTAGACTAGACTGAGATGATGGATTTTGAGATCTGGATTAAGAACTGTAGAGATACATAAAGGGGAGGTGGCCCAGAAGACTATTCTCGTGCTAAAAGTTGTACCTGTAAAGTGGAGGAAAACATTTGAAAAATGTAGGGAGAGATAATGAAAAAATATAGACTGAAAAATTCACTTTTAATAATAGTAGTATAGCATCCAAGTACTGATAGATACGGTATTTGGTGTTTTTCACATTGCGTGTATTTTCACAGTACATGTATAATGAATAGTATTGGGTCTTGGGGAGATGATATTTGAAAGCTGAGACAGTGAACTTCACTCTGTAGGCAGGAAGCAAGTGGCTTTAAAAACTTGATGGGTCATTTAAGAATATCGTTGGTGCTCCTGTGGTTTAGCTCACTGGTTGCAAGTAGCAGCACTCTAATTGCAGTGCTAGTTAAGGTTGAAATGTTCACAATGGCGTGTCCTGAAATTGAGTTCTGGAGTAGAGGGGGCGTCATGGGGTATCCCAGGAAAATCTAGGCAGTGCCCAAGATTATAGGGAATAGTGGCAGCTGTATAATGCATTCCTTTGGCAAATATCCCTAATTGTATTCCAGATTTAATATCAGAATCATGATATAGACGCTTCCAAATTCAGTTGGTTCCCAGTGCCAGAAGACCATTTCTGACATAGTTGGTCACTTGCAAACAGTTTTCCTGAAGCAGTTGCCCCTATACTTTGTGGGTATGTAGCTTTGGCACTAAAGGCGTAGCTTTGAAATCTGTTTTATTATAGGTTGCAAATTGTTTAGTTGCGGGTGATGTATGCAAACTTATAAAATCACATATAAATGGTGCATTTTTTAATGAAAACAGCTGTAGTATATGGTTAGCAGGAACTCTGTAAGGTCCATCATTGTCTTCAACTCTGTTATTTGCAATGAAGTGCATTACTTCAATGTTACTAAACTGTTATTGACAGACAATAATTAAATTTTGTACCTGATTCTTAGAGAGTTGCTTCTGTTCATAAGAATATAAATCTGAAGGACAACAGGCAGTTCTTATTTGAATTATCCCTCACCTCTAGATGCAAGAGATCTGTCTGTAAAGAGTCCTGGCACGGAATTAATTTGTGTTAAAGCTGTCCGCTTACGGGATTACGGTAGCTAAGACCCGGAGACCATGATCAATATCTAGTTACTTCAAGCTTGCTGTTAATATCCTTGGCTGGGAATGACGCCGTGACTTGGCAGCTTTCAGGAACCTGGCTGAAGCTCACATGAAGAGACTGTCACGGGCACAAAGTAGTCATTTACCAGCCAACGTCTCAGGTCCATGCTGCCCATTACAGTGCAGGTTCAGCTGCGGCTGTATTTACTACTGAAGTTTGATAGAAGGCAAAGACTTCTATCTCTGTAGGAAAATGTGATTTGTAACCATCACAAAGCAGTTTTTTAGACTTGATAGTCTGTGTTTTAAACACTAATATTGAGTGAAAGGTGCAAAATCTGTAATGTAAGAGGTTCTAAGCATCTTTTGCATTGCCTTATGAGAATAACTCTTATGTGACTCAGAAATAGCTAATTCTCTTGCTGTAGAGTTACTAGCTTTAAACTTTATGACTTAGTTGTGTGTCACTTCCTTGAATCTGTAGGTTGAAGCACCTTTGGAAGAAGCCATTAAATTTTTAACACCCCTGAAGAATTTAGTGAAGAACAAAATAGAGACGCATCTTTTTGCCTTCGAGATTTATTTTCGAAAAGGTAGGTGAGAAAAATAATGAAAGCAATTCTGAAAGATGTGTATTAGAATTTAAGCAGAAATTAGTGATGAGGTATGAGGAGTCAATCCCTGTTGAGATACACAACTTTTCACTGGACTGATACCTGAGCTGTGAGCCGCACAACATTAACCAACACACAAGTTTGAACATTTTGTGATTATCATCTTTCTTTGCTGTGTTTAAATCTATAACCGATCAGACTGTAGTTAATTCTCCCAGCTTGCATTTGCCCTAGTTATTTGTTCTATCTATAATTCACAGAACTACACACTGTAAAGAAGTGGTGTACGTTTGCTAATGAGAACTGGTCTTTTGAAAAACTTTTGAATTCTTCTATCAGTTAGATATTATGCTTTAAGAACTTCTTATGTTCAAATGTACTTACTAGGCTTAATTCACTGGTTAAATAAATGCACGTTAGAAAAAATGGCTGTTGCAGTACGCACAGCTTTTATTTCTCTGATAATTCTAATTTCAGACACTAAATACTCCTGCAACATAATGCAGTGAGTTCCAGCCACAGGTTTTTGACCATTTGCCAACACTTTCTATTCCAGAGAAGTTCCTTCTGATGCTTCAGTCTGTGAAGAGAGCCTTTGCTATTGATTCTAGTCATCCTTGGCTTCATGAGTGTATGATTCATCTCTTCAGCAGCGGTAAGTATCCGTTTGATACGATTTCATCCGTATGTGCTTCCAGGTGATGCCTAGCTCATGATTTTTAGTCTATAGGCTGTTAGCAGAATTGATTCACAATATTTAATACACGTATTAGAAAGCTTTTTAAACAACTGATTCATGCTAACGTTAAGTATGTTTATGATGACTGCAGCTGGATTTAGTAGTTATTCCAGCAAGTATTAGTAAGTCTTTTTAAGACTGTGAGTAGTATGGTGAACCCCTGAAAAAGTGAGTGAGTGAAGAAATGGAAACTGTGGAGTGAGGAATCTGGCTTTTCTGCTGGCAGCTTATGTCGGCGTGTGAGCAAAGGCTTAGAATTATGTCCTTTTTGTTAAAAGGTTGGAAGGATTGTCTCCCTTGCCTTGCCCCAGAGATTACCCTTCCTGTTGATGGCTACAGACTAGGTACATTTCAGAACAGGCTTGTGTGACCTCAATCTTTGACCCTAATAGATTTTAATCAGTAAGGGGGAGAGTGTATTGGAGTAAAAAAGGCTTTTTTCTGATGCTTTTTCTAAGCATCAGAAAACCATCACAGTTAAGCTTTTTCCAACCAGATCCAGTTGTTTACCTTTTTGAATTCCATGTATCTTCCCTTGATGTTTTTTCAATTATATTAATCATGTAAACATGAAAAAATATTAAAATAAATGCATTAAGTAGACTTTAATGTGATTACGTGTGCTCACCTCTATTAACCTCTTTTTTTCCAATTCAATAGTATCTGAAAGTAAGGATCTGCCTGATGTAGTTAGAACAGTGTTAAACCAAGAAATGAATCGGCTTTTTGGAGCAACTAATCCAAAGAACTTCAATGAAGCTTTCCTTAAAAAGAACTATGACTCCCTACCACATAGGTTATCAGGTATTTTGCCTTTATCCTTCTTCTGCCCTGCTTTTGTATTTTCTGTGCTTATCTAGCAGTTGAATCTCAGTATCAGTGATGTAAAAACAAAAAATAAATCACTCTTTCCATCAGGAGTGCTTTTTTTCCTCTTAGTTTGTGTTTCTGTGCTATGTGACCACCAGGTTGTCTGTGGGTTTTTTAGTGTCTTCTATATGCTGCTAAGAAACAAATTTTTGGACCTCTCTGCCCTGTTTTCCTTTCTGATACATGCCGAACGTATCATAAGACTGTAACTGCATTAATCCATCTGTGAAATAGCTTGTGTGAGCTATGGTACATGAAGTCGTATTTCCGAGTTGCAAAGTTTGTTTTGATACTTGTATTTGAAGAGGCTGACTGCCAAGAGAAATGCGCTGAGCGCTCAGCAAGCCAGGTAACACCCAGAGCTGTTAGTGTGCCTAACAGGAGGGGCTTAGGTGGTGTTACAAAAGGCTGTTTGTCACTAATAACCACATATAACCGTGGGTACTGTGTGGGAAACAGGATGTAAACCACGCAGGGGGGCGGCACTGCTGTTGTGGCTGATCGCTGTGGTGACAAAAAGCAGTGAGTTTACTCTCGCATCTTCTCTGGCATCAAGTCCCTTGGCCTCCATCTATGCCAAGGGACTCGGAATTGTGCCCTGGTTGTGTCCTGACACCGTATTGTTCCGAGAGCTCTGTGGGCACATCTCTTCCATGCCCTAATTTCTGCATGAAGGAGATGTGAGCAGTGGTGCTGGAGGGAACCGTGGTGCGTTGCAGCAGGTCTGATTCATTATCTTCACTGCCTGGGATGCCACGGTACGCTGCAAAATGCTCCTCCCCTGCAGTATAGGCAATGCCTGTTTGTTTTAATGCTTTGTCTAGCATTGAATAGTAGACTTAAAGCTTCTCCTTGCTCAGGTGTCAAGCTTCAATGGTCCAAGTGGCTCCATTTTGAACTACTACTGTAGAGTTTGGTATTTGTAGTCATATTATCTCTGTTTTATGTTTGTTTATGCTTTTGGTCATCCACTGAGTGATGAAGCTTATTTTTCCTCCTGCAGCTGCCAAAATGATGTACTATTTAGATCCTTCCAGTCAGAAAAGAGCAGTGGAGCTGGCAATGACCCTGGATGAATCCCTCATTAACAGAAATCTTCAGGTAACAGATACTTATAAATTGTAAACAATTTCTAGTATTTCTGTGGAAGCTTTATGAAAATTATGGAGGTAAGAGGAAGCTGAAATGATTGCTGTGATTTATGGTAAGGACGTTGGGTTGTCGTGTGAGAGAAAGAGGTATCAGGTTCATCTGAACTGAAATGTTTAGTGTCCTTTTCACACACTTGTCTTAATTTAGTTTTGTCGTAATACGGAAAATAGCAAGCTAGCAGTAGAAACTATGTTATTGCTGCAGGTGGTGGGAAAGCTTGTTAAACACAGGAGAATTCACATGGCAAAAGATACTAAAGCTCCCCAAGAAGAAAAGATTGTAGTCTGTCCGAGCTTTAGCTGTTACAGAGATGAGCGTTCACAAGAAAAAGATTGATTTAGGATTGGCTCAGACTCTGTGAAAGCTTTCCATGTTCATCCCCCTGCAAGCTGTGTGAATTATCTTAGTTTAAATAAAAGGTGCATATGTACATTTTGGCGTTAGTATGTATTTTAGTAAAAAGCTTACCAAATTTTGAAATTCTGCTCCATTCTGGTGGTGATGGAATAATCCCCTGTGCCACTGCCACCATGCCCCTTTCCCTCTCCCCCACCTTCATCTGGGAAAGTGATCAGTTCTGACTTGTAATTCAAAGTATTTGAGAGAGAAGGTAACTTTTTTTTTTTAGTATCTTCAAATGTTTCTTATAAAAAATTATTAAACATGTTTTTTTTCTTCCTATGACCACACAGTGGCAGAACCTTACCTGACAAATCGGAGAAGGAATAAAACGTCCTTTCTCTTTTCCAGTCTTTTCTAAGCTATTTCTGTATCCCGGTGAAACCGTTTCCTTTGGCATCACTGTGAGAGCATCCAGCACATTTAATTAAGTATTAGAGAGATTCCTTGGCAGGCCATGCAAACTTTAGGACATTTCGTTTCTCTCAGTTCCCCTGGCACTTTATTTCTTTATTGTGCTCTTTATATCTGGGGACTCAAGAATTTTTTTTTAGATGTATTACAAGGAAAATTGGTGAGCTTTCTAGTAAAATTATTCATTTGTGAGCAAAACCCAGCATTTTAAAAAAAAAATCCCTTTGGAAATATATTCTGTTTAACGGAACCGTAATTGGGAAGGATTTTAAGTTTACAATAGAATTTTTGGACGAAGTGGAGTGGGGAAGAAAAGACAAGCCAAGACGATTTGCCATGATTTATAAACTTGCTTAGGATATTAAAGATTCAGATCCTTTCTCTAGCTGATCTGGTTATGGGACACCAACTCATGTCTTTCATCACCTAAGTACATATTTGGCAATTCTCATGAACTGTTTCCTTGTTTGGGTTTTTTTTGTGTTACTGTTTGAGCGGTTTCAAAAAGCTTAAGGTAGATTACCAACAGATTTAGAACACAAAAATTGAATTGCCTTCAACAGCATTCTTTTTGCCTCGTAGCTGTGGGTTTTGCCTGAGAATGGGATTCTGGGAAAATGTAACCAAAAATGCGTGGTTTTAGAGGTGTTACTCTGGTGGGACTACAAGAAGCATTTACTTACTGAACAGTGTGTAAAGATGATATACGCAGTGTCGTAATAAAACTGGAAGAGCTCATTTTAAGCATTCTTGGTGCCAACATAAAGTAAGAGTTGGAGATCTACTGAACTTTTAGATGGGAAATTGAAAAAATGAGAATCTGAAGGAGTCTAGGCATTCATTGAAAGGCATTCTTGGATGCAAAGAGATCAAATTTATTACATTTCATTTTAGTAGAGACCAGCTGTCTCAGGGCAAATTGCAGGCATAAACCTAGATATATTTGACAACCTGTGGATGCGGGTGTCCCAGAGAGCCGATGTGAGGAGAAGGGGTTGTTGAAGGGGTTGTTCATAACCCCATGGCAGGAGGACAGAGCGGTTAATCTCAATACACAGAACAAATAAAAGCTATAGTAAATGTCAGAGAAGTGGAAAAGGGCTGGCTTGCTGTGCTAATGCTGCCATACACGACACAGACGGATGTTAAATGCTGCCAGGCTTTGGCGAAGCTCAGTACATCAGTTTCTCATGCTTGGAACGCAAGTTAAAAAAAACAGGAAATCTCCTTTTTCTCTTCTAAATCATGAGCAAAAATAGATATGAAACTGCAGGTATTTCTGAATGATGTGATAATATCTGAGTAATTTGGTTTGATTCACTGGTTACAGATATACTTCAGTAAGTCACGTATCCTTAAATGTAAAAATGTTTTCTTTTTCCCCCTACCAGAAATGTTTTCCCATCTAATTATGGTTATTCAGCTGATTCTATTTTTCCATTTTTCATTATATTCCACAGTTCTTCCAATTCTATCTGAAAGCACGTTCACAGAAGTCATTATTAGGAAATTACAGTATAAATTCTGGATTCATTGTTTTTATTTGCGAACACTAAAATTCAAACGCATGTTATGTATTGCTGAAATGTTCGGTGTATCCCAAGACTTGGAGGGGTGCACCACAAACCCAAAAGCCACATTTAGTTGGTTCTTGGTTGCCAACTTGTAAGAATCAGTTTGGTTTTTTTAGGAAAATAAGGAACAGGTGACAAATTTTCCTGTCCAACCTGCTCTAGGTGAGCCTGCTTTGGCAGGGGGGTTGGACCAGGTGATCTCCAGGGTCCCTTCCAACCCCTACTGTTCTGTGATTCTGTGAAATGAGTATTTTTCATTTTCAGTCCAGAAAATGAAAGTCATTTCATTTCTAGTCAAGTCATTTCTAGCTGTTTTTTAAATGCCTTTTTAAACTGCATTATTTCAAATCAGACTACGCTGGTATTTCATGCTGTGTCTGGTTTAAAAAAAGTCATTTGGTACTGGTAGAAACTTGAAGACAATACTTGGAGTTTGTTTTCTTTGTAGGATTGTATTTCTGGTTTGTGAGTGTTCAGATGAATGTGTAAGAAACCGTAACACTTCTTTATTTTTCTCTCTAACTAGACTTGTATGGAGGTATTAGAAGCTTTATGTGACGGTAGCCTTGGAGACTGTAAAGAAGCATCTGAAACTTACAGAGCAAATTGTCATAAGCTTTTCCCTTATGCTTTGGCTTTCATGCCCCCTGGATATGAAGAGGATATGAAGATCACAGTTAATGGAGATAGTTCTGCAGAACCTGAAGAACTGGCCAATGAAATATGAACAACTTTATTGGAAAAAAATGACATTGGACCATATCTGGTGTATAATATTTTTGTCACGCACCTGCTGAATTGTTCTAACTTACATGGAGAACAGAAGGAAAAAAAAAAAAACAACAAACCGTTGCCTTCAAATAGTTTTACTTTTTTTTTTATCCTGCTGACAAAGTATATATATAAAATATCTAACATATTACTGGATATAGGTTGTTCGGTTTCTTAAAAATTAAAAGCTGCTAAAATTGAAGAAAAAAACCCCTTCTCCTTACCTACCTACCCATGTTTTTAAACTAATTTATATGAAATCTGGAGGCCTGTAGCCCTCAGAGCAGGTGTGTGGCAGAAATATTACTTTAAATTTGTCTTGTGAGATTACTGTTATCTCAGACAGCAAAAATGCTGTTTTAGCACTGGATTCTTTCACTGAGCACAAAGAGTTGTTGGGGCTTTAGCATCTGACTGATTTTGATACGGGGATGATTCTGTCCATAGGAAGTATGCAATGTGAATCAGAATATACAGAGAAACCTGCAACATACGTCTTATGTTGCGGATGCTGGGACATACGGATATCAGGCTGAATTAAGAAACATAGTGTGTTCAATAAGCTTGTTGTGTCTCTGAAATTCACTGTACACGATCAGTTTGGTGTTCTTGCACCACAGTTTTTAACTGAAGGAACCGGTTAAAACTCTCTCTCTCTCTCTCTGTTTGAATTAAACTCGGGGGGGTGGGGTGGGGAGAC
>VYZM01010449.1:844333-872500 GCA_013398915.1 Dromas ardeola
TGTGGTGCGCTCGGGTTAATCAACGTTGCTGTTCTGGAGATGAACCTATCTGCGTAGGTTGGCCAAACTTTTTAAAACTGTAATGCAAGAACCAAATAAAATTATGCACTGTGATGTGGCACCAACTAATTAGAAAGATAGCATGCATTTTTCACATAGAGTGAAAAGAAACTGAGAACATACTATGGCTTGAAGTTGCAAAGAGGAGAACTCCTGACTACCATTTTGACTGATCAAGAGACTAATAGTTTAAAACCTCAGCAGGCCTTGTTCACGTTATGCAGAAAAAAAATAAAATAAAAGTGCTGCAGTTTAGATACCTCTGGAACTTTTCCACAGTGTCACAGGTTTGTAATACTTGAAGCCCTACATTTCTAAGAATATATTTCTTGCTCAGTTGTTTCAGGCAAGCCCAAGACTTTGTAACTTTTAAGGGGCCCAAGATTTTTTTTCAATAACAGACCAGCTTCTTATTCCTGCAGTTACAGATGTAATTTCCTTTGTCAAACATAAGGTACCAAATATAATGCAATAAAACGTTTTGAAAAACAATTGTGTGAATATTTAAACCAATCTCTGTTGTACTTTGAAAAATGAATGGGTTCGCTAGAGTGCAGCTCAGGGTTGGCTTACTGTGCTGTCCGGTTACGCTAACAATGTCACTGCTGATGGGTGGTTGTCGAGTATAAAGTGCAAATGCATATTATATGTAAATACTGAATGTCTGGGAAGTCCTATAACACAGAATGCTTTACTACTTGGCTTTTAAGTTCCACCAGTGTTATGTTGAATTTTATTTTCCGAGTCAAGCTTCAGTCTACAAGTCTACTGTGTTAATAATATAGATAAGTGCTCAAATGTGGTTATTTTTTTTTTTATAGGCTCATCATATAAAACAGAGCAGAAAATAAACTACAGCTTATAAAGTGAGTGCCTTCTTTGCTGCAGGAGTTCAGTTACAGAGTATCTGTTGTGTGGATACGCAGCCTTCCTCTTCCACATCATGGAATTCAGTGATTGACACGTACAGTTAAGAAATCCAGGAAGACTTATTGGCGTTTGTAGTTTTCTAACTGTCAGAAGAACAGGTTTTTGTTTCTTGTATCTTCAGCACCACTTTCTTTTCATGGTTAGACTATCGTTGTGTGTGTTTTCAGTGTAGTTCATGTCGGAAATGTAAGTTGTATTGCTATATTTGTATATATAATCTGCTGGGCTTTTAGGGACTAGAATACCTATGGAGCCTTTAATTGACTCTGGTATTTATGTCTAGATCTCAGTCTTTTCTGCAGCCTGAGATACTTGGACTGCATGTCTTCTGCAACTACTGAAGATGGTTCAATCTTGCCTACACAAGCTATGAGCTTTTGGCCTTGCCTCGGAGTATTGCTGCCGTTTCCTTGGCTTCTGATGCTTAGCTGGAGGCAGATGAGTGCTCACTCTTTTTAACAGATTGTGAATTGCATCAAGCAATTTTTTTTTTCCCCAATTCTGTTTTTTTGGGTGCTGCCTATAAATGGGATTATTTTCTTTTTCACCGCCTGTTTTTGCATTGAAATAGATGAACTAAAAGCAAGAAGTTACTTGTTATCTTTCATTATGCAAGTGGGAAAGGTTATTTCTGTGGGCCTTCCAGAAGCCTCCATCTACACATCTATTGTGGTTTCCCCCAAAAGACACTTCTTCATAACCTTGCTGTGAAAGGCATCCCTAGTGCTTCAGAGATGATGCTTTTGGATTAAAGAGGTTCCTCGTCCCCTTCCGCGGAAGACTGCAGTCCCAAGAAATGAAACTAAGTCAAGAGTTTACCTGAAGAAGGTGGTTCTTTAATTGGCAAAGGATTTGTTGTTCCTTCATCTTTGCATCTCTCCTGTTTAGATGCAATGCCAGCTTCTGAGGAAGAGTTTTTAAGAGCTGGAAGTGAAGTTACAATCCAATGCAATCAGTCTTGCGAAGCAGTAGCAGACAGTGTCATTCTACAGTGAAAGCTTCCCTTTGCGTGCTGAGATCCAAAATTGTAATTGTTGGTGCTCGGCTGCCAAAGCAGGTGAGCAGGGATTGCAGTCATGGTCAAAGTGGCCTAGAACGTCATTAATGACATGATTTGCTTCAATTCTTTGTGATTTTTCACTGGAGAAAGATGTTCTCACCATCAGTGGAGCCACTGGTGATGACATGTGCCACGGATATCTTTCCTTGGGGGGGGGGGAAAGAAAAAGTTCAAACAACAAATTTTCCCTAGACAGAGACTGTAGATGATGCAAATGCGCACTGCATGAAGCAATGCCAGAGTCAGAAGTGGACTTAAATTGTAAGTAACTGAAAGTGGTTCTTTGCTCCAAGACGACAGGTGAGGTGCCCACTTTATCCATTTGGAGACCAGAGCATTCAGACATGTGGTATGTGTGAACAAACAGGCAAAATAGTCTCAAAAAAGATCTGTTCAGTAACTCATTTCTTTGCATCTAAAATGCCTTAAAAGCCTCTATATTCTACAGTTAACGGTTTTTTGTCGGTAGAGGTCTTAATACTTCCATGTTCATAGGGGAGGAGTCATGTCCTCATGTGTGGTGTGTCAGCCAGAATACAGAATGAACTTTGTCGCTCAGTTTTTCTCCTAGCGTAGGGAGAAAATTCTAAGTTTCCCAGGGAGCTCTCTAGGGCTAGATGAGGTATGTATAATTAACCTGCTAAATCTTTCTTTAGTGTTTGCTTTGGTTTGGTTTTCCAGGTCTGGAGGTGCTCCAGCTGTATAGTTGACCCTGGAAGCTGGTGTAGCACCTTCTTACTCTTCAGCTAGACTGAATTATCATTGTCTTCATGGAAAGGAAATGATGATGAGAGTAGGGCGAGATCAGGCCTGAGGAACCAGAGGTGCGAGTACAATTTCAGTATCACATGAGCAAGTTAAAATAAGAAAACGTAAGATCTTTGTCTAACATGATGCTTTTGAGGGTTCGAGCAATGGTGCCATCATTCCTGTAGTGCTCGCATCCCATATGCCACAGTTGGGCTTTGAACATGTGCCACTTACACTAATGAAACCACTTGATAGAATAATCCAGCTCGATATACCAGAATTAAAATGACTTTATTTCTCCCTTTTCATGATCTCTTTAAGTGTTTTTGTAAGTGTGCTGTACTGGGTAGCTGGCTAGCTTTGAAATCTTTCCCCCTGTCTTTCCCCCGAAGAAAGTTTGCTCCAAAAATGCAGTTTGTATCTAAGTGGTAATGTAAAATAGCTCGAACTATATGGAAGTAAGAGTTACACTTCTCCGATAACACGCTGCTTTGGGATTCTGTGGAGGAGAACGATGCAAATGTAGTATAATTAGACAGTCATATCAGTAAGGAACCGAGCAGTCTATAAGCTTATTAACGAAAGTTAAATTTCCGGATGGAGGAAAATGGTTGCTGAGCTTGGGGAAAGACTCTTGATTCCAGGAGCGTTCCAGTTGTGAACTGTTCTTGGATGTTGTAAGGAGCAAAGGGCATACACTTTTACAAAACTCACGGTCATGTCATCATGCTTATATTTCCTAGAAATCAAAGCTGCGGTCCACAAACACCACTTTTAATGCCTGTTTTGGGCAGAGATTCTTCTTCCCAAGAGCCTACAGCCAGCAGTGGGAATGGCAAGGAGCAATTGATAGAGCAGCTCGGCAAAAGGAGACTGAAGTGAGTTATAAGGAGGTGGCATAATAGAAATTCCATTTTAGATTAAGTATAAAATAGCTTTTTTTATTACTAGAAAGATTACTGAAGCTGTAAATACTATAAATGCAGTCTTCCCACGCCAAGGAAGCTGTAAATGTGTATTACTTTTAGAGTGGTACAAGCAAATAGTAGTACGTTCACAAAGATCCTAGCTTTGTATGTTGGTCTTCAAGTGAATTGTGGCAGCAAACTCGGAGGACAAAGATTGTCCAGTTTACACGGGACCATATCAAAGGGTTTGTAAGAATGTCACGAGAGAAATACTACTAGAAAATCCAAAGCATCTTAGAATAGCTTTCCTAAGATGTTTGTTGTTTTAATTGAAAATGTTACATCTGCTTACTGTTCGTAACAAAAGACAAAAAGTACTTTTACTAATTATTTCTGCCTGGCACTGCCCATTCAATATCTACCTCTACTAGTCCTAGTCTAGTTCAGCTACTGCATAATTTTAGCCATTTAGCATATAACATATGAAAAAAAAAAAAAGTGTCATTTACCTGGTTGGTGAACAAATGTATGATGATGGATAACGTTTAGTTTTAAACTGTAATGCAATAAACCACAAACTTAGTGAAAGTCCTGTTGGTTCAGTGCAGCAGCATATTTATTGCTTCATTGCTGATCGGTTCAAGAAAAAAAACAACAACAATTATAAACTCCACCAAGTTACTTGCAATTGTACTGGGATTTGCTTTCCCTTCCAGCCTTCCTAACTGGTTAACAATGTTGTACTGTGTTTTTACGCTCTTCTCTGGTGGTAGCAAATATCAAAATTGGCAGGAAGTCAATGAATGAATAAAAATGCTGAGTTCTGTTTGTAAACGAGTGACAGTGTTTCCTTGTAGGGTTCAGCGTCCTCCTTAGGTGCCTACCAGCTTTGTAATAAACGATCCCTTGATTAGTTCCCTTAATTCCCCATCGTCTCCTCCTGTGCTGGCGGGTTGTAAATTGGGGTGTGGGTCTCGCAAAGGGGAGGAAGATCAGTAGGGAAAGGCTGTGGCTCCCTTCGGAGTCGGGCTGGAGAAGAACCCCCTTGGCAGGGAGCTGCCTCTCCTACCCTACAACCTAATTGTATGTACGTATAAGATCCTTGGCTCTTTCAGCCTATTTCACCCAATTTGGGAAATGCTCTTACTGAAAGATTGAAGAAAAGGGCTTTGAGAGGCAAGCTGGATGAAGAAGCGTTTCCTGTTTTCCTCAGAACTGGGTTGGGGGGGATGGAAATAATAAATCTCAGTACCTTCCTCGTCCCTGCCCGTAAGCCCACAAGGCTTTCCTGACCCAGCATCCCCCCATGGGCTTATGGTTTTAATCAGCCAGCAGACAATACGATAATGCTGACAAACTGGAGCAAAAGTAACTAGCCAGCAGCAGTAATCATCTGTAGGGTCTCATGAGCTTGACAGTTAAGATTACCTGGAAAAAGTTAAGTACTGTGTGTAATGAATAACGGTTCTGATTAACACTGGCTACAGTGAGCACAAAGGGCTCCAGCAACTTGCAGGGTCTGTATTTTGTTATAAATGCCTGGGGAGGGGGGGAAGATACTGAAGTGATTACAGCAATATCCTCATCTTCACCCCTTTGGATGGGAAAGGGCAGCTTGTTGCAGTAGGGGTTGCTTTGCATAGATCGTACCCTACTGAAACATACCAGCCCCTGAAAAAAACCCCACCCTTTCCTTATCAATGTCATCAGTAATTTCATTTTTCTTTTGTGGGAGGGGAGGGGCATTCACACTGGGTAACCACCTGCCTTGAACTTTTCATACTTTCAAACTTCACCCTTCCATTTCTGGGAACAGAACCTCATGATTGTCTACAAGAGGACATAAAGCGCAGAAGATTTACGAGGAGCCAAGGTAGTCTGGCAGTTCATACATTATTTTATCTCCATAAATCCATCGGGACTGACTTTTCATCAGTACCTCTCCATTCCATCAGGTATGAAGGATCTTTCTACCTTGTCATTACTTTTCTGGAAATTGTTCTGAAGGTCCCACATGCAGCAGCAGAAAGACAACAACTCTTTGTGGTCACTCTGTCCCTCAAAACGCTGCAGGGATGCAAGCTAATTGCCTAGCGAGCCCCCTTCCTGCAGCTGTCAAACCCCACCAGGTGCTACTGGAGGGGAATTAATACTGGAGGGGAATTAATGCTGTTCTAAAACCAACTGGTCAACTCACTGTACAGTTGGGAAAGCAATGTCAGGGTTCTGCACTCTTTATTTTAATTGGAGAAAAAAAAAAAAGTAAGAAAGTCATGTTCTCATTTGGATTGCCTTCTGCAATGCCTAAACTGTTGTGAAGCAGAGGAAGGAGGAATCCCGCTTGGTCCACGGCTTGACTGTGCTGGAGATGAAGCGGTCAATGGGACTCCAAAGCTGGACCCAGCTGCGGCTAAAGGGATGTGTAAGCGTCCTTTATTTAGAGGAAAGCAAAGGGTGAGTAAAGATGGGGCTGTTGAGTGGTTCGTGCAGTCAGACTGGCGCTTCCACGGCAAGTCGTGGGTTTGTGAGGGCTTTTTCAGGACCTTGCAGCGTTTGGCATTTTCTCCTCAGCTTCTCAAACCCAAAAGCCACCGCTCCATTCACAGCCCCCGACAGCAGGATCAGCTCTCTTTCACTGGATAGACTTTGTACGATTTTATCACAAAGATATAAAACTTAAAACGAAAATGCTTTTATGAATTGCCTGCTAATTTTTCTTGCCGTTGCCTTTTTCATCTAGAAGCATTTTTATAAAGTTTTTGGAAAATGTTGGCTTCTGGCTGTTTACCTGACACATTTCAAGCATGTTTTTTTTTCTTCATAGGAAATCACCAAATGTTCATAATTCTTCCTCTCGCTTCACTTGCAATATTAATAAATGCCTTGGTGAAATGTAACTGGAAGGTATTTTTTATGGGTTTGAGCTGGGAAAATAATCATTGCTTTATTGCAGAGTAAACCTGTTTGTGCTTTGGAATTCCCGTTTTGACCCCCGATGAGCATCTTTCCACCACGTGTCCTTTACCTTCTGTTTGATTTTGCGGGCCCCTGGTGCTGAAGGCTGGTTACTCCCTTCAGTTACATTTCGAAATTGTTTGGCAAAACTGGGACGAGATGCTTTCGTGCTGCCGTACGTTAGGTAGAGTGGCATCAGGGGCTGTCCTGTGAGCCACCTCCCCTACCTGACATCCTCCCCCTGCAACTGTTCAAACGCCGGGGGCCTCACCCCTACCCTATCGCCTCTTTCCCGAATTCCCTGACGCTCAGAACTAAAACACAGAAAGCAGATAAAGAAAACACGATTTTTAGCTCCTGTTGTTCCAGGCAAACAAATTCCCCTTTTTCACGCGGTCGCTTCGCTTCGCTTTCTCCCTCTGACCAGGTGACCCTGAAGCATTTTCAAACTAGGTGAGCTGGAATCGCCGCACGAGGCAGTTATGTGTGGGTAAGGGAACATCTCCACCAGCAGAGAGCACAAAAGGACGGGAGGCACTGGTTTTCAGACAAAAATACGAACAACTTGAGAGCGTACCAAATCTTCTGGCTTGGTTGCGTTGGAAAGGACAACCGAGAGTGAAGCCATCCTGCCTTTTATTGACAGGTACACAAAATGCATGCATACTATGTGAATAATGTATGGTGACCTAAATTTACCCTTAGGTAGAACCCTGAAAGAGAAGGAGATGGAGGAAAAACCTTGTGCCACAGATAGGTTAAAACCGAGGGAGCAAAGCGACCTGAGCGCAGGGCTGCGAGTCCCACGTCTGGAGGCTGTTGCTGAATGTCAAGAAGGGGCAAAAGACAGACTGATGCCACTGGAACAAATACAAGTAGGAACTCTGAGCAGAGTAAGAAACTTAAAAATGTGATTGCAGAAGGGACATCTCAGCAAACAACCATGAGAACACAGCTTTTTCCTTATTCCTATGTTAACAATATTATCAGATGCATGGGCTCCATCTGTTTGGGGTTGGTTTTTTTGCCTTTCCTAGGTATGGTATAAATTATTTTTCCTGGTGAGATCATAGTATTTTCAATAGCACAAATACATTATAGTGTTCGCTTTCTAATATCCTTTCATATGGAGCCCTCTTAAGAAGCAGATTCGTGCGGCCGACACCTTGAAGACTGCTGTTCCTTCAGAGGAGATGTCCTTGGAGCAGTACCTCAGCCCAGCTGTGGAACCATGGAACGGATAAAGAACCAGGTTAGTCATCGCGGCCCGTCGGGTCTTTCCAGCCTCTGCACAGAAACCAATGACTGATGCAAGGTGCAATGTTTTGGGGGGTTTTGGGGGGAAGAGGGGAGCAGAGAAAGGGTTTGCTATTTATAAAGCTAATGTTGATTTTATTAAGAGTCTCCAATCTTATTCTTGCTGAAAACAAAACTGATGTTGCTGACGCAAGTGGGACTTTACCAAAAGGGACTGAAGTAGGGACAGTTCCCAGTTTTGTTCATAGGTGGGATTTTGTATTCAATGTTTTAATTAAAACGGGAGTAGGACTATGCAATAGTAGAACTATGCAATAGGATCACAAATGAGAGCCTGGGAAAAGGAGGAGGCAAGCTTATTCTTGCAGAAATAAGTAACAGAACCACGCTCTGATATCATACTATTTGAAGAAAAGCCCGTTGCCAGAAAATAAAACGCACAATATATCCTCGTATCAAAGACCTGGGGCTCAAGGGCTTCAACGTGGAGCTCACACATGCGGGCAACTGGTTGGCAGAGCACAGTACAACCGGATTTGTTTGCTGCCCGGGAATGATTTATCGGAGGCCATGGTGCAGACAGGTAAATATAGAAGCTTCGTGACATTTGATGAACCCTTCTCCAGTGCCGCTTTGGGACAGGCAGAAAGCCCTTGAGCACAGCATGTACAATTGCAGGCAGAGAGAACGCAGGGACACGGCTTTTGGGTTAACTCACACTTGGCGGATCAAAGCGCTTCAGAATAGCTTTGCTGGTGCTGTCTGTGCCCCTGCTGTGAAGATGCTCCCCGTTACGTTTTCTGATCCCCCTCGGGTGAGTCAGCCCAAACGAGGCAGCAGGGATGCCCGGCATCGGAGCTGGGAGGCGTAGGCAGCGTTGGAACAGGTTTGGGACGTGCAGAGAGCCCGTGTTTCAGTGATAACCTTTTGACACGGAAGGGATTCAGTTATCACCTAGACAGGTCGGTCAAATGACTCATTATTTCAGGTGCTGTCATCCAAGAGCTGCATGACGTTAGGTTTCTGTACAGACCCAAGTGGCCAAGCAGCGTTTCAAGCGCTGAAGACTCAATCCCACAGCCATTCCGGATCCTATGAGCAGGGATGTCAAGTGAGTGCTCCTGTTAAACCATCACTCGTAAAGCTGCAGGTGCTGCCTTTAGCACTAAAGGTCCAGTTTTTCGCTGCCCGTGTTTGGCAGGGATTCTCACAGCAGGGGACGAAAGGTTTCTGTCAGACAAAGACTGATGTTACGTCCGGTAGATGAGGCCTATTATTGTTATCCAGACAACCTAAAACATACACTGATCCGAACATTAAAGGCCCAGTCTCTCACCGGGCACGCAATGCGAATAAAATCCAAGCACAAGCCAGAAATGGCAAAACTTTTCTTTCTTTTAATTTCCTTAAAGCTTTTAGTTTTATAGTTTTGACAAGAACAAGGGCACGGGAGTGAATGAGGAGGTCACATTGCAGTAACGGGCAGTAAAAGCAGCTGTGACAAAACTTTATTTCAATGCAAAGATAGACGAGACATTTGGCTTTGTGACTTCAACAGGGTATGTTAACACTTGCTTTTTCAGTCTGCTTTAAGGACCCGACATACAGGGCCCTTAAATCCTATCTCTTATAAAGCTGTCCTTTTTTTGCTGCAAGATTTCTGCCATCTGTATTTTATCATGAAGGAACATGTCAATGGGAGGTCAAACTCTTGTACTCTTCTTAGACTTGCAGAGTCAGGTCCTGCAATTGCAGAACTCTTCCTTGCAAAACCACAGGACTTTTCCCCACAAAAATGGAGGATGAGAGGCCTCGCACGGAAGGACAAAGCCCCCTGAGGAGTTCAGCAGTCAGAGGTACAGTACCTCTGCAGACACATTAAAAGCATTCTTAAACTGCCTGGCAGTAAACTACCAGGATCAAAAGGACACACTTAGAAACTTTTTTGACCCCTTCAGAGAACAACAAGCAACGTGAGGCAGTCTTAGACTTACACTTTTTTCCTAATTTGTTCCTTATCTTAAAACTCAGTAGACATAATTTTTAGGTATCGAACAGTTTGCGTTTTCATGGGACTGACAAGTTAAAATATGTCTTCAAGGGAAGACAGAAATAACTATTCTTGAAATGCTGAGCAAGTCCAGAGACTCGCAACTATTTTCAGAATCCCCTTCCTTAGAAACTTCTACATCTGCTAAATAAAAATAACTGTAAACTTAGGCTCTCGTACATTCATTCACGAAACACATCCGAATAGCATATTAAAAGTACTTGTCCTTGTAAAAAAGAGGAAAAATGAAAGCTTTTTCAAATGCTTATATAGCAAGAAGTATTTTCATTTATTCTGTTACCATAAATAAATTCAACTAGATTTGCTAGTCTCCAAATATATTAGAAAGGAACATCCAGAAATAGCCTGTGCTGGATGAAATGTAATGATCTAATCGACACCTTTATCCCTATATATATATATATCAGAAATGATGACATTTCCAGGACTGCACTCAAGTAGCTCATATAGAAGTGACTTAAGCCCACGAGATTCTCCTGAGATCATCCCGCATGGGAGTTACTGCATTAGCCATCATTTTTTAACCCGTCCCTTATTAAGAAGATCTGGCCTTGTAGCCTACAAGGCTGAGGACCTCCAAGGAATTGTATCATCCTCCTTCTTTTTGTAGAGAATTTGCAAATGCCATCCCTCCAACTTTCTGTGGCCACATCCCTGTGTTTGCCAGAGCGAGGTGCCCTTTGGTTGTTGGGGATTTCCCGGAGTGCTCTTCCACCCGCTGCATCCGCCTCGCCGTGGCCCTAGTGGGGGAGAAACGGGGGAGCCATTGGGAAGATGTTAACTGGCCTTTGTCCTGTAGCATCGAAAAACATCTCTCAAAATCTGGGAAAGTGCTGTTCTGGCTCGTATTTGGAAAACACTGTAACCTAGCATGTTTTATTCAGGACTGGCTTCCTCTGCTGGAAAAGGGCAACCAAGTGGCGGGAAATATCCTGAGGCAGAAAAACACAGTGAAAACAGAATATCTCAGTTACAGTGGATCAGAGCTGCCCAGGCATCAGTTATGGGACAGCAATTTGGATGCTTCACCTTGCTGTAGAATTAAACAACAGGGCTTTCCTGATGATTTTCTTTTCTTTTTTTTTTTTTTAACTTCAGAATAACTCCTGTGCACTTGTTGCTCTAAGGAAAGGACTTTCACAGGGAGAAGAAGGTGTAACAGAAGATGCATAAATCCCATTCAAACACTCGTGTGAATGTTCCCTACAAAGAAAGATGGAAAGAAATTTTACCAAGTACCAATAACTTTCACTGTTGATTGGCTTTTCACGCCTCTTTGGAGTTCAGCGTCATGTGAGTTCATTTTTTTTTTTTAACCCTTAAAAGGCAAGAGTGACTTAGTTCAGTGTACTTCTGACTTAACCATAGTGAGAATTTCTGCGTAAGAGCTGCAGGCATTGATTTAAAAAGCCTTCAAGCTATTAAGTGTATTTGTAACCTGGTCTTATGTAGGCACTGCAAAATAATAATCGTTCAAAAACAGAACTCTATAATGTTGTGATAGACTTTAAGTTCAAAAGGTGCTTTAAAAAGAAATAGATTCTCTACTTTACAGCTGCTGGTAGAGCACTTTAAATCAGTTAAAGGACCAACTTTAAAATAAGTTTTAAGATTATTTTTAATTTACGGGTGAAGCGTACCAGGAATATTTGTCCTTATACAAAGGCAGACTTTCAACGGGGCAGTTTTGATGCAACTTCTGTTTGTGACATCCCTCCCCACGGATCAGCAGAAGTCGTGAGGGTGTCAAAACAGGCTCTCTCCTCCCCTTGTTCTTGCAGTCTTCCCTTAAGCTTCCTCTTCCCACAGCTGGCAGGAGAGCAGACTTAACTGCATTTCTGCTCCAACCAAGCCGGAACAGTTAAAATTGCCACACCAAACCAGCACTGCATCAGTTCTGCACGGGTTTACGTACCCAAAATTCAGCAGGCCACAAACTTAAACCAGTTGTTTACATGAATCTCTTCACCTGCAATGTAGTTTCACGCTGCTCTGGCTACACCTGATAGAAACACGCCTTGTCCTCACGGTGAGTGACTGCCAGGCGGACTGAGTGCCGTGTAGCGAAGGCCCTTGGGCTGGAGAACAGGGACAGCTTTACTGGAGAAAGGCGGAGTGGGTGGCATGGGTGAAGTCGCCCCGTGTCAAATCACTGATTTCTTCCTGATGTGTTAAGGCTGACCAGGAAGTCTCATGACTGCAGTAACAGGGAAGTTCAAAAAGGGCAGTTAAAACTCCCACATGGGCTTTTGTTAGCTCAAGCTAAGGCAAGATGCTGTAAGAGGAGCAGGCAAATACTGGGTACCACCAAGAAACCTTAAGCAAATGAGTAGTTTCATTAACTGCACCCAGGATTTTATTTTTACCCCTGGTAGAACTGTGCATTCTTTTAAGTAAAGCATACTTTTTAAGTAAAGAGTACTTGACTTTCTGTACCCGGAAAACCTGAGCGAAATCTCGACGTATTGTCCACACCTGGGACAATATTTAAAAACTCAGAAGGTATTTACTTCGAGTCCGTTCTTTCAGGGGCCAGCAGTGTTCCAGAGCACCCCGGTAATGGTGGTTCCGCCTGTTTTACGCCTAACAAAACAGAAACTGGGGTGGCTGTTGACAGTATTGAGAGGCAAATTCACAGGCAAGGTGTCGGTGTAAAATTAGCGGAGTATAAAAATCTAATGACTAGGAATGCCTTCGGCCACTAGATGGTGTATAGATTCTGCCATTTACAAGAGTTTTAGTTGTTGAAATAAAAGATGTTAAGAGCTGTTGAAGGGCTCAGATCTAATTACAACTCGCTTTGGCCCTCTTGGCACAACCGAGATCAAACGCAGTTAAATGAGCTGTTGGCAGACCCTGCCAAACAGCTGTTTAACCTCTCCTTTTAGCACGCCAGCCAGAGCCCAGACCAGAGCACCCCCCCATTAGAAGCAGGATTTCTCTACTTCTTTAACCATTAGGCCATAGAGATAGGCTTGCTTGGGCTCCCTCCCCCCCCGCCAAACACAGCTTACATTCTGGCTGCAAAAAGGAGCAATTCTGTTAAAGCGACAGTAAGAACTCAAGGGTGGCACAACCTCCTCCCCTTCCTTTAATCTTACTTCCACACCGCGACAAAATTACTCCTCCTCTTTGACAGAATAACTTACTTGGCAGCATAAATGAAGGCACCTTGTCTCAGAAGAGGGATGCAGGGTGGAGGCACTTCTCTGCAATCGGCCATGAGGTTGGCCCAAGGGAGGGGGAAAGGGGAATAACAAGAACTAAGATATAAACACTCTCTGGAGTGCCGAAGTTGACTGCACTAAGCAGTTCCTTTCTCAGCACACAAGGTTTCCATACAGTCTCATTTATTTTTTTTTTTACATTACACTGAGATGAGCACTGTAAATAAAGTTGCTCTGAACTCAGGGCATTTTCTTTTTCTAAACTCTAGCCTATTGGTTTTATATCTGAGCAACGGCAGGCTGCTCAAAGCACTGTCCTTCAACCACATGACAGTTGCTCTACAGGGAGCAAAGATCCAAGGATCATTTATCTGTGCAGGCAGAAGCCCCGTGTGGTGGAAAGCGCGTGTAACGGAATGAAGAAGAGGTCTCCCAATGGCTATTATTAGGTATCTGATCCAAACCATAGGAATCCTGGCTCAGCTATCAGTTTGCAGGCCAGTGAGACGCCGTTAGGGTAACAGTTCTCTCAATGACTGCAATCTACATTTGCTTGTCAGTGTAGGTGTTGCGGTTTGAGGAACCCACAACAATTTATTGTCATTCAGACAATTATTCTCTCACCTGATGACCCCTCCCCACCCGGGAATGGGAAACGGGGAAAAAAACAAGGAAACCCAAGGGTTGAACTATAAACAGATTTAATAGCATAAGACCAAATAATTAACATTAGTAATACTAAAGAACCAACATTGATCCCGATACCAATATAAAATACACAAGGATTATACACAGCCCACTCTGTCATAGGAAGCTGTGCACTCCCAGCAGGGGACAGCAAATGTGGGACACTGCGAGTGCTACAGCTTCAGGAGGAAAGGAAGGGCTCAGGGGTCTGGCACTGGGGCAAGGAGTTCTCAGGATCACAGCCATCAAGGGAGAGAGAGAACTCCTCAGCAAACTTCCTAATTTATATTGAATTTATATTGAACGTGACATTCATGGTATGAAATAATCCTGTTGGCCAGCCTGGGTCAAGTGCCTGGATCTCGGTCCTCCTCGTCCCCGCACCTGGCGAGCTCAAAAACACTGAGACCTTGAAACCCACGTACCATAGCTGGCTGTGAAGTAAATATTTTCATAAATTCAGACATTAGAGTCTTCTAAAAATGCGGTTTTTCCAGGCATTAGAAGAGACTTTGTTGAAATTAGTGAAAGAGAAATTAACCCTGTGTTGCTCGGATAAGGACAGTAGGTGTTAAAAAATTGAAAAAATTTTTGCTGGGGTACATTGCTTGAACTTGATGTCTACATCCTACCTCTCTCCTAGGCTGATGCCCTTGGTGAGTTTATTAACAGATTCTTAAGGCAATGCCATACTTCCCTTCTTATTGTGAGATATGCCCATCACTGTTGGTCCCAGTGTTTCTCTGCCAGGGATGAACGTGCTGCCGTCTCATTACTGTAAATGACAGCAGGAATCATAGAATCCTCCAGGTTGGAAGGGATCTTTAAGATCATCGAGTCCAACCATTAACCAAACACCATCAAACACACCACCAAACCACGTCCCTAAACACCACGCCTACCCGTCTTTTAAGTACCTCCAGGGATGGCGATTCCACTACTTCCCTGGGCAGCCTGTTCCAATGTTCGATAACCTGCTCCGTGAAGAAGTTTTCCCCAATATCCAATCTAAACCTGCCCTGGCACAACTTGAGGCCGCTTTCTCTTGTCCTATGGCCTGTTACCTGGGGGAAGAGACAGACCCCCCTCTACACCCTCCTGTCTGGTAGCTGTGGAGAGCGATAAGGTCTCCCCTCAGCCTCCTTTTCTCCAGGCTGAACACCCCCATTTCCCTCAGCCGCTCCTCACGGGACTTGTTCCCCAGACCCCTCACCGGCTTCGTTGCCTGCCTCGGGACCCGCTCCAGCACCTCAATGTCTGTCTTGTCGTGAGGGGCCCAAAACTGGACACGCTATTCAAGGTGCGGGAGGGCTGGCCGAGACCCGCTTCCCCCCTTGCTACCCCCCGCCGCCTCAGCAGACCGCCTGCCCCCTCAGGCCACACCGGCTGCCCCACAGCAAGCCCTGAGGGACCGAGTCGCCGCCACACGTCCGGCGACGCGGCCGCTGCCCCCACCCCCGCCGCCAGATCTCGCGAGATCTGCCCGCCCTGCCCCTTCCCCAGCGGGAGCCGGGTCGGGGGGCGCCCGTGACGTGTCGCGGCGCTACCGGCAGCGCGCGCGGCGGGCGGCCGTTGGTCCCCGCGGCGGCCGTTAACGGACGCGGCGGGAGGAGCAGGAGGGCGGGGCGGCCGCGTCTGCCCCGTCTCCCTGAGGCGGTCCGCCCGGCAGCGATGATGGCGGCGGCGGCCGACCTGGAGTCCTCGCTGGAGCTGAGCCTGACGGGCAGCGGGGCGCTCCCCCCCGGCGGGCTGCCCCCCGCCCGCTCCCGCATCTTCAAGATCATCGTCATCGGGGACTCCAACGTGGGGAAGACGTGCCTCACCTACCGCTTCTGCGCCGGCCGCTTCCCACAGCGCACCGAGGCCACCATCGGCGTGGACTTCCGCGAGCGCGCCGTCACCATCGACGGCGAGCGCATCAAGGTACAGCCGGGGCCCGACGGGGCCTTCCCTGTGCCCGGGCAAGGCCGCCGGCCTCGGGAGCGCTGCCCGCCGCGGCCTTGGTGCTGGCCCTGCTCTGGGCCTTGTGCGGCCGCCGGGCCCCGACCCAGCCGCTGACAGGAGGGAGCAGCCCGCGGTGGCCCATGGCTGTAGGCAGCAGCGGGGAGGCCAGGAGAAGCGGGTGGTGACAGGCTGAAGAGCCTCTGCCGGCCCCTGAACCATAGAATGGTTTAGTTTGGAAGGGACCTTAAAGATCATCTAGTTCCAAGCCCCTGCCACGGGCTGGGACACCTCCCACTAGACCAGGCTGCTCAAAGCCCCATCCAGCCTGGCCTTGAACACCTCCAGGGATGGGGCATCCACTTCTGGGCAACCTGTTCCAATTACCTCCAAAGGCCCAGGCAGCCAGCAGGGCTGTGTGGGATTGGTGTGAGGACTGGACATCCCAGCCTTCCCTGCTGCTGGCGGGTGAGATGTTGCACCTTGGGGTTCGTGTCACACCTCCGTACCCCTGAAGTTCAATGCGGTTGTGTTGCATAGCTGGTGGCCTCAGCTGTATCCGCTCTGCAGCTTTGTTTAAAACTGTTTTGCCTTGCTCCTGTGTAGGTTTCTGTGATGATCATAAATTTCTCCCATAGGCCAAACCTTTGCGCAGCTTTTGGCAGGTGTTAATCAATAATTTCTCCTTAAAAATGGACTTGTAGGTAGGTCTCTTACCAGTATTTTAGTGTCGGCTGTGCCTGGTTTTAGCAGCTTGTTGCCTCCCAGAAATTCTGCTTCTGTGTTTACCAAGAATCACACTTAATTGGCTTAACCTTCAAGTCCACAAAGCTATACAGATGCCACTGGTTTGCTTTAAAAATGTTCCATTAAGAAATTGAATATTGTTCAGGAGTGAAGTGCTGCATCAGTGATAGCAATGTGGTACAACTTCTAATTCTCTTTTTTTAGGACTCTGTTAAGATTGCTGTATGTTTAGGCAAATGTGGCACGGACCTGGACAGTGACAGGTTGGATACCTAGCTCACATTTAATCATTGGTTTTTACTCTGATTATAGGTTTAGCTAGAGCCTCGTCTTACAAAACTAAATTTAGTGAAAAATTGGATGGGAGGAAAAACTGCCCCTTTGCCTTCTTTGCACTGTAATGCAAATTTTAAAAGTGTATGAAATATACCTAGTCTGCCTGGTAGGTACGTAAAAGCTAGTGGTGATCCTAACGGTCATTTGCAGATTAGACTACTAGCTGCTTACAAATGCAGTTTGTTTACTAGGAGTGACATGGTTTTAAACAGAATCCTTTTCTACTTCTGTATTACAGTTTGTTTCTATGAGCAAAGTTTAATAATGTGTAGAAAAAGGGAGTAACAATAGTCTTAGAGTTGTACTTTCGTGTTTATTATCACCAGACTTTGTAATTACAGCTTACAGTCATGTAGCTGAAAGCTGTAGTTTTTCCTTGCTTACTTTCTGATTAAAGAAATTGCAGAGGGCATGTAAATACATTTGCTTTCCTTCTTTTGTGTTTTTTTCACCTCATATATTTCTTTTAAGTAAGAAAGAAAAAAGAGTAAGAGCCTTTGTTACTGTTTTTCTTCCTAAAACCACTGAATAGCACTTCTTTGGCTGATAGCTGAGATTCTGTACTCCCTGGTCTGTTGCTGTCCATGATGGAGGAGAGAACCTCCTGAGGGATATCTTCTTTCAGTACCATATTACTGACTGGCGTTTTCACCGCCTCTGGATAATGCCTTTGTTGGAGGGAAGTGAAGAAGAATATAGCCTAATCCACAGTTCTTGAGATGCTTCATATAGGTTATTGTGCCATTTTGTTATATATGTTGTGGTAGGTTGGTTTTGCTGTGTTCTTGAGAATATTACCTGTTGAATATGCCAGTCCAGGTTGAAGGAGGTGGAGAATGAAAGGAGGCTCTTTTGAGACACGTTGTTTTCTGGGAAGTTCTGTTTCAGCTTTAAAAGGAATAAACTTCATCATTATGGCCAGCCAGGACTCTGGTTCTTAGGGGGATGCTGTGTGTGATCAAGTATGCACCAGTTTTTGGTTTTTGCCATCTTCTCTCATTCATCTTTGCTGTTCCTGCTCGTAGCAGTGACCTCCAGCAATGCCTGTTGAGCCAGGAGAAACGCTCACATGAGATGAATTACTGCTGTTCTTGCTGTGCCCTGAAGGGTTTGCTGAGCGGAGGAATTTCTCTTGCGTTGAAGATTATAAAATAGTGTTTTCTGTTTCTCTTTTCTCCCTTCCCCCAGCCAGCTGGATGGTCATTCTTGGGCTGCTACAGTACCGAGTATTTCCCTCGCAGCTGGAAAAATGCTGTGTCATTGGCAGGAACACAAGCACAGTTCTTCTCGCCGGGGGTCTTCCACACAGGAATTGTGTAGAATTCCAAGACACAGGGATGAGTGTATTCCTTTGTAGCTTGTACAGTAGGCTAACAGCTTCATATGAAACGCTGATGCCTAGATGTGATGAATAAATTAAAATTTTCAACAAATGAATATTTTGCATTCTAAATTCTGCTCTTCCTAAATTGATCTAAGCATTGAAAATCAAAGAGAACAATGATGTCACTCCTTACTGACCTACATTAAAAGAGCAAAGTCTGCAAATGAATTTCAAAGAAGAAAGTCCAAACATCATGTTCTACACCCCTGAGCTTTTCAAGTTTTTTTTTTCCCACATCTTGTAAAAGGAGACATAGTTTACCATTTTATCTCTATTAAAGGCCAGTTATGTTTTTACCATCATGTTATAAACCATGCATGCTAAGGGAGTCCTCGTTTAGAAAGCAGCCTTTCTGGATACACAAAAAGGAGTCAGAGGGTGGGAGGTGATAGCTGAGTGGATATATTTAAGTACCATTTGTCTTCCTAGGGAGTGTGACAAAGTGATTCTGTCCACAGTTTTATTAGCTGAATTACGCTGTTAAACTAAATTTTCAAATCACACATTTTAAAGGGCTATTATAAAAAATGTGCTCCCTTGAAGACGGATGGTATTGAACTAATAATGAAACACTAATCTTAATGTTAGTTCATCAACGCACATCTATTAACATGAACATTTGCAGTGTTGTTTTTCAGTAGGGCAAATATTTCGGGGGGGCCAGAAATGGAATGGTGTCCTCAAGTTCACCTGGAAAGAGGAAAAAAAACTTCTAAAGTGTGAAATTTACAATCTTGGGGAAGGATTTGCCTCTCAGTGCAAATGATTCCATGCCAAGAATATTAACATTTTTAATTGAGGTAATACCCTTCAAGCTTGAAAGCTGCATGTAAATAAAACTTAGGAGGAACTGTAGTTTAAGCTTAACTCGGAAGATACGTAAATCTTTAATTTAATTTCCCCTTCTCTACCCAAGGCTGGCAATACATTTGCAGATCTGTGCTTGACTGAAACATGACTGATTTCTGTTCTTCAAATGAGGTGGGGAGAGAAGGGTAAGCTCGCAGCTGCCTGTGAAAATGAGGTCCCTCTTTAAATTAATTTTCCAAGATGATATATAGTGATTCCTTAACATGATACTGTCTGAACATAAGGATTACCTCAGTCTGTGCTTCTTTCTTCTAATTTGTCAAATTCTAAATGAATGAAAATTTTCCCTGAGTCTCTTGACTTTATAACGTTTTATAAGTGCATAGAACTAGAAGTATTTTTCAACTGAGTAGGTGAATGAATCTTACCCAAACTTAAGTGCCTGTATTTAATCCGATTGCCTAGATTCCCTTAACAGACCATGGAGACGCACTCAATTCTGTTTAGAGTATAATACCATTGGCGAAAAGCTGGTGTTTGCTCTAAAATGAGATGGATTGCAACTGACTACTGTTTTCTGTGATCAGAGGCTAGGGTGACTTGCCTTGCTTTTCTTAATAATCTTAACAACCCTTTTAGAAGCAGTACATGGATCTTTATAAGTCTGTGTATCAGAAGCTGCAGATTACTGGACTAGACTACAGAAGCCAAGCTGTTCTGGTGTTCCCATGTAAATTCTCAGTTCCCATGGTCAAACCAGTAACTGCCATTTCCACCTGCTCCAATCTGAGTTTTTCTCAAGGATGGGTGACCAGGGCTGAACATAGTATTGCAGAAAAGGTCACACCATCCTGAAACATCACTTGCTCTTTTTTTCCTTCACTATCACACTAGTGATTCATAATGTCCTGTGATTGACTTGGGTATCTGTATTGTCATCTGTTTTAATAATTTCCAAACTGATGAATCCTGCACTTACAGGCAAAGTCTTTATTATTAGTCACTGTTAGTGAGACTTTGCATCTGCTTCTACTCAGTTTCACCCTATTTCTACTGTTTCGTCTTTCAAAAAGAAGTTATGTGATACTGTAATACTCCTCCCTATCAGTGATACATCTTAGCTTCTTGCCTTCAGCAAATTTCCCTGGCACTTGGGTTTCCTTTTTTTAATATCAAAGTCGCTGGTAAAGATGGTAAACAAGGCAACTTTCAAGACACTTGCAATTTCTAAATAAGTTTTGGATCAAAGGAATGCAGAACTATGGTAATGGGAGAACAATTTCATCAAGGGAAGATACTGGCTGTACCTTTCATGGGAACAGATTGAATTTTAAATTTACTTTCCTCATTTACAGAACATTTAATAGTCTTTGAATTCTGAATCTGAAAAGAAATTCTTTTTCATTCCCAGGGAGGAAGCGTTTCTTTCTGACATTTCCTGCTCAAAAGCTAACAGCTGAAGTACAAATCAAAGCACCTCAGCTATCAAGGATCAGCTGTACAGGACAGGCAGGAAGCCAGGACTCAGCTTTGACCCAAGAAATCAAATGTTGTCTTTCAGTGTTAACACCGTCACTAAGGCATGTGTGATAGAGCCACACACTAGTTTATTTCTTGCAGTGCACAGTGACTCTAGCATTGTGGGTGAATGGGCTCTCACTGCTGTATATTGCAGTCCCATGTCTCCTGGGGAGCAAATTTGTTAAAATATCACTGTGTCCAATAAGTGCACAACTCTGTAGCGTATTCTACGCATCTGAGGACTCCAAGCTTCCATTATACCAGGATGACTGATGCATTTAAAATTTTTATTAGTTGTTGCTTGTATCTGCTTGTGCTTCAAGGCTTGTGTTGTTTTGTTTTGATCTGAACCCGAGAAATTTGAAAGTATTTCGGTTCTTCTGAATGTTTTTTTTTGTTCGTTACACTGACGAGGCTTCAAACAAGTATGTTCAGTCTATCTGGGATAGAATGATGTGTACCTGGAAACAGTAGTAGCATGTTAAGCTAACAGAAGGTTTATGCGTTTTTTTAATTTTTTTTTCCCTTTTATGTATGCTTTGATACTAAAAACCACAGTATAGTCCTAATTTAGGCATTAAATAAGCTTAAGTAGAGGTTCATCACAGGAGGGTTTGATTCCAATAGATAGACTGCAGAGAAAGATTTCTTTGTCCCTTTTTTGTTGTTGGTGGTGTTATTCATGCATAGTTTCATTTCTTCCTACTTTTATACAGTACCACAATAGGCAGTTAATTTCACGCTAAGAACAAAACTTTGAGGAAGATGGCATTATTTTTGGCAATAAAAGAAACATGTCAGCTGAGACTTGTGCTGTGAAATACATGTTGTTTTTTGAAATAAAAGTGGTATTGCCAAGACTGTAGAACTGGATTTTGTAAAAATCTTACAAAATACATGCTCCAATAAACTTTCAGAAATTAGTATTTGTGATCAAGTTGCATCATCATTTCTTCCTGGCTTCAATTGTGAGCAGCTTTGAAAGCAGAAGTTTCTAAAATTGTGTAAAAGCAACAGTTTTCTTCAGTACAATCTTTTCAGCGTGATGAATTCAGGAGAGTGGATTTCTGTGATGGTGTGACTCCTCTAGCTACAGGTGATTTGTATTATTTTCCAACATGAGTAATAAACCGATTTTTTTTCTCATTGTCTTTCCGTTTTCAGATCCAGCTATGGGATACGGTTGGCCAGGAGCGCTTCAGAAAGAGCATGGTGCAGCATTATTACAGGAATGTACATGCTGTTGTGTTTGTGTATGATATGACAAACATTGCCAGTTTTCACAGTCTGCCGTCATGGATAGAAGAGTGCAAACAACACCTCCTTGCCAATGATATACCACGGATTCTTGTTGGGAATAAATGCGACCTGAGGAGTGCAATTCAGGTACCTACGGACTTGGCCCAGAAGTTTGCCGATACTCATAGTATGCCATTATTTGAAACCTCTGCCAAAAACCCCAATGACAATGACCATGTGGAGGCCATATTTATGACACTGGCTCACAAGCTTAAAAGTCACAAGCCATTAATGCTTAGTCAACCCCCAGATCGCGATGAAATACGTATAAAGCCTGAACCAAAACCTGCCATGACCTGCTGGTGTTAGATCAGCTATCACCTTATCTTTTTTGCAAATGCTTCAAAATTATGATCTTGGCAAAGTTCTAGGTTTTGGTAGCAATTATAGCGAGTCTCTTTGGCACTTTAATGTGTTTTGGTTTGTTTTGTTTTTTTTTCTGGTGTAGATGTGCCCATCTCATGTTCTTGCACTTTGTAATTGTACTTTCTGAATTACTGAAGTTTCACTATAAATATACGGGAAAGTAAACTTTCAAGTGAAGTTTTGACAAAGCAATTCTACTTGAGCTCTTGCTGCCTGAGATTGTTTTCATCAATTGTGGTAAGGTTATAAATAGTAAGCACTAACATTTTTGGTTGCTACTTGCATCGCAATAATGTAGGAGAAAAAGTGTTTTGTGGCAGCCAGATAGCTTGATTCTTGGGTCAGCGAGTGTGGAGGTTTTTGGTATATGAAGGAATATTTGGTGACTTCTAGCAAACTGCTAAGCAAGTACCTTTTTATTTTAAAAACAAAACCCAGGACTGTCAGATAAAGCTTGGGCTGTCAGTGTAGGTGCAAACTGCTAGCATTTGGCCTGTCATTCCACTGTAAACTTTGTCTGTTTCTTCATGGCAATGGTAAGAGAATTGACAAACTTGTCCCTACCTCTAGATAATTATTTGATACGTAAAGCTTCATTAATTTTTCGTAATTAGCATGTAAGTCTAAACTATGCATTCCTTGTTATGGAAAAGTACTGTAGCACAGGATTTGGGGTAAATTTGGGGCTGTTAACTGTCCGTAACTTCTCTGACCTTACTAAAACTTCAATGAGGACTTATTTCTAAAGGTGCTGTATTTGAGTTGAGTGTCCCAGGATAAGTAAAAACACTTAAGTAAAATAAAAGATTGAGTGAAGTTGGCAAAAGCATACTGGTTTCAGAAGATTTTAGTGGTAATGAATGCTTTTCAAAATACCTTGAAAAAAAGCTTTTTACAACCAACTTGATAACATATTTTAGGGATGGAAGTGCTTAGGACAAAACTAGACCTTGAAATACGGTGAAAAATCTGCCAAGTATATCATCTGTTAGAGATTTTTGAGCTAAAACCTGCTTGTGTAATGTCATGGCTGTATGTTGGGCATCCTTGGCATTGCTAATGTGAGTTAGTCATGTGTTGGGTCAGGTAAGGGAAATTACTCCTCTAGAACCATCTTCTGTGTTCTCGTAATTGCAGACGTTTCATTTCAGTTCTGTCTGAAGGTCAAGTTTCGTAATAAAAATGGTGCTAGGTTGCACGTAACAGCATAAAGCGAAATGTAAGCCATAGAATACAATCTATGACTTCATTCATATGCCATGTCAAACAGTGTTTTGTGACTTAGGTTTTAAAGGAATTGAAGTGAAAATGAAGTGTTTTGTTTTTTTTTTTTTTATTTGCAATGTGTAGCATGTGATGCTGACTGGAAACTAAATGGAAGGGCCAGTTCAGAAGCTGCCACCCTAGTGATCACGTTAGAAACAAATTATTGAAACAAGATAACTGATGTTATTTAAACTATTACAATTAATAAGATGCAATTCTATTGCAAGTTTTACTGACAAAAGAAAAATGCATGGACTTTTTCTAGATTTAGAAAGAGCATTCAATTTGGCCTAATAGGATTAAGATGTTTAAAAAGAATCTAAACAAAAGGTAATATTATTTTTCTTGTATAAAGCTGCTACAACAGTAAGTTTTCTTTAAGAAATATTTGTAAAAGGGAACTTTTGTATTCACTCTCAACCTTACACGACTAGAATTTGGTTTACAGTCCTTTCAGAAACAATCAGCTTTTTAACACTGGTGTCCTTAATGATTTTTTAAGAAAAGGATTGATCTTAAATTTATGTGTATACTATTGTAAATAAATATGGTTTACAGTCCTCTTGGACAGTTTGTTTTTCACTCATGTCCTTAATCCTTTTTCTCAAAGGGATCCATCTTAACTACTTGTATAATAAATATGTCAGCAAGCGTTTGTTTTGTTTTGTTTTGTTTTAATAAATAAAACAGAATGAAGAATTCCAAAGTCAGCCAGTCAGGTTGGGGGTTGAGGTAAGGAAATTATGTAGCTACAATGTTACTGTTAAATTTTGTATCAGACATCTACAAATATGTTAAGCTTTATGTGAGTTATTCACAACCTGTAAATAAGGGCCCTCACGTCATTAAAATTGTGTGGAAACAATGTTTAAGTATGTAATTTCGTCTTCAGCACAAAGCATGTTTTAATGGTTCTGCCATAAAGGTAATGTGGTCATTAACGCGGGATTCAGTATGCTTCAGTGGTAATGTTCTGCCCACGAAATTGACGTCAAAAGTACTGAATACTTTGTATATGTATTTTCACTTCACCAAATTGTAAAGTCGGGTTATTTTGTATGTATTGGGGGGAGGGCAAGACACGATCCCAGAAACATAATAAACTGGCTTTGCCACAAACTTGTTATCGCTTGTTTTCAATAATTATACTAAGAATAATGATATAATTTCTTACGGTAAGATCCATAAAAAAACTTTAAGGGAGGAAAAGGAGTTTCTAGTTTCTGCATGTGTGGGTGACAATTTTGTGAAAGGCTGTCACAATACTTGGACTACTGTCAGTGCTTTCTTGCGTTGGCTCTGAGTTGTTTTGAAGCATCTGAAGCACCCACCTGATGATTCAGAGGCACTTTCGGGATTTATTTCAGATTCCAGAAGAATGGGAAGTGATACAACACTTATAAAACTGGGAATTAACTGACCATTGAATGTATGTACAAGACCCTAAAGGAGTCTTCTCCATTACTCTTCTCTTAGTCTCACCTCGTGTTCAGAAATTAAAAACTCTTAACTTCAGACGCAGGTGGGACTTCTTCGCTATCTCCAAACACAATCTTGCAGTTTCCATGTGGGCGCCCGTGCACACATGTGTGGACACACACACAGAGCAAGGCTTCAGTGCCAATTTAACTGGCTTTTTGGTAAATACCACAGCCCTTTCCCCTCAAAGGAACTCTCAAATCGTTTGTGTTATATATATTGTTTGGCTACTGTCCTATTTATGCTCCCCTTCTAGTACCACATTTAATAGCGTATTAAAAACAAAAAGGTAAAGCACATTTTAGAGATGATTTACGTCGTTAAATGTGATTGCGGCCATCGCTGCTCACAGGGGCTGTTAATTCTACTGAGTGATTAAAAGTATGTGTTTATTGAATGTGTAAACCTTGTGCTTTTGGTCCCTGGGAATGACCAGAAGGGCCCTTGGTAGACCACCAACAGCGCGATGCCGTTGTGAGCCGTTGTCCCAGGTGGACACAAGCTATTTCATCAAACTGCTTAGGAAGGAAGGAAGCGATTTCCAACTTAGGAAGGCAAGAGGCTGACATATGAGCTTGATGTGTCCTGGTACTCGTGCATATACTCGCTGCGCATTAGGGTTTTCCTGTGGGTTTGTTTTTTTTTTTTTATGTCTCGATCTCATGTCTTCATCATGACGCTACAGCTAAGAAGCATCAAAATACATGGGAATTTTATGTGTGCTGTAATCTCCCCAAAGCAAAAAATTGCTGATCCAATGAAGGGTCTGAAGTACAGAGTCATTAAAGAATTGGAAAGATGAAATAGCTCCACCCTCGTCATTTTTTTCCAGCTTTATAAACAAATAATTTTAAAAGGCAGCTTTCCAAATGTAGTGAGAATAGATGAAGACCCCCTCATGAAAGCGGTATCTTTCACTTTCATCTTATTCCATCTCTAAACTATGGATTAATGATCTAAAAATTAGTTAAGCTCAGACTTTGATGGATGGGAGTCGTGTGGGAGTCCATACAAGACTGAAGGCAGAGGCAGCCCTGCCTCCTGCTCTCTCTTTGACCTTTGCCACCTTTACCTGTGACTCCCGGGGGGCTTTTCCCACCTGGAATCAGCAAAACTTGTCAGCAGAAAAAAAAAAAACAACACATCAGTAGTGGTTTTCCCTCAAATGCTGACGATTTGCATAAAGACAAAACTGCTGGGTGTAATGCTTGCCTATGGCTTTGATCACTCTTGGGCCAAAAATTGATGGTTTTTTTGTCTTTGGGACATTTGATCATGCACTGGGAGGGAGGGCGGGGGCAACTCCTCTATTTTGCAGTTGGTCATAGACTCTTGGTACCCGATTCCTGCCCTGGGACACGGCACAATTGTCATCTTTAAGTTGTAACCCTGCACTGACATTGTCCCTGACTGATCATCAACTTGCTGCTTTTAGAAATTCGTCGGAAGTCATAGGCCTTGTCCCCTTTCGATGAATATTTTCGCTTCCACCAGAATATATAATTCTAACGGTCTTTTGTTGGTTTGTTTTTTTTTTCCAGAGTCCTGCTTTTAAGGCTATTGACATTTCATAACGTCTCGATTCCCAGATAAAAACCAGAGCCACATGTCATTTTAAAGTAGTAGTAATGTTACTTTTTAAATGGCGGTCTGCTTTTATATGCAAATCAACAGAAATCTGACACGCAACCTTAAATTTAAAGTTGTCGATAGCATCAGGAACTGAGCTTATTCTAGGACTCAGAAAAAAAAAGGCTGTTTTGAGTTTGAGGGTTGGGGGGGGGGGGGGTTTGCCTCTGTTGCCTCTGGACGCCCGGAGGAGGCCTCTCATTCATCTGGGTGGACATCCCGGTGACGTCCTGGGACTCGCTGGGCCCTGTGCTGGGCTGACACCTACTGAAGCACCTGCTGAAGGCAGCTCCTTGTGGCTCAGGAGGATATTTCCAGAGCCCAAAGGCAGGCGTGTAAAGCTGCTGGCCAGCCAGGGACGCTCGCTGAGGGGCATAATCCTCCTCCTGTCCTGGTTTGAGCGACACAGGACTAATTTCTCGTCTCATACTTGGAAAAACAGCACTTTTAGAAGACTCTCGTGTCTGAATTTGTGAAAATATTTACGTCACAGCCAGCTATGGTACGTGGGTTTCAAGGTCGCAGTGTTTTTGAGCTCGCCAGGTGCGGGGATGAGGAGGGGCGAGACCCAGGCACTTGACCCAGGCTGGCCAACAGGATTATTTCATACCGTGAAATATAAATTACAAAAATTTGCTGGGAAGTTCTCCCTCTCCCTTGATGGCTGTGATCCGAGACTCCTTGCCCCGGTGCCGGAGCCCTGAGCCCTTCCCTTCTTCCTGGTGTCCGACATTTGCTGTCTGTCCCCTGCTGGGAGTGGACAGCTTCCTGTGACGGAATGGGCTGAGTATATTTTATATCCTGTATATTTTATATCAGTATCGGGATCAATATCGGTTCTTTAATATCATTAATGTTAATTATTTAGCCTCATTCTATTAACTCTGTTTGTATTTCAGCCCTCGGGTTTCCTTGTTTTTTTTTTCCCCGATTCCCCTTCCTGGGTGGGGAGGGGTCATCAGGTGAGAGAATAATTGTCTGAATGACAATAAATTGCTGTGGGTTCCTCAAACCGTGACACCGGATCTTCAATGACAGAATACTTAGCGAATCCTTTAGAATGAACGAAAAGCGAATTTCCCAGCAATACCAGTGATCATTCCAAGAACCCTCTCCCCGTCCTGCTCTTCTCTCCCCTGAAGGACAGCCTGGGATTGCTGTAACGTGACGGAGGCCTGGGGACCGAGGTACAGTGGTCACCACTGGCCAGAGTGGTTGCCGCTGTGGCCTTGTAGTTGCCACTAAGAGCTCGACAGCGAGAACGTCAGGTAGGTGAGCAGGCTGAGCAGGCACATGGCATGTAACAAACGTGCTGCACTACCCCTGTCCCCACCCCCCCACCCCCTTTTTTTCGTTATTTTTTGGGGTACCAGAACTTGCAGCTCACTTTACCCTCAGGTGTACGAGAGCTGGTATCGCCGGCATCAAACGTTCAAAAAGAGGTGGCCTGTTCTCTCTCTTTTCCCTGAAATTAATTATAATCAGATTGGCTTTGAAATAATTGGGCCATCTTAAAAAAAAAAAAAAAAAAAAAAAAAAAGAAC
>VYZM01010449.1:886326-909422 GCA_013398915.1 Dromas ardeola
CGTTCCCGGAGGCACCGAGCAGACGGACCCGGCACAGACCGCCCCCCCACCATCCCCTTCTCCCTCCCTCGCCCGCCCGGGCTGCGGGTTGGACCCCCCGACGGCTGCTACCCCCGGTCCCGGCGGCCCCCGGCCCGTCCCGGCGGCACTCACCGGCGCTGCTGGGCGGCGGCGGCCCCGGGCGGAGCCGAGCAGGTACGGGGGAAGCTGCGGCTCCGCCTCCCGGGGCGGGGAGCGGGAGAAAAAGGGGAAAAAGTTCCGAGCCGGTGCGACAAGAAAGGGAAGGGGCTGGGAAAGGCTGTGCCCTGCCGGCAGCCGCGCAGGGACGGCAGCTGCTCCGCCGGTCCCGGCCCCTCCGGCTCCCCCCGGGCGCTCCGGCAGGGGGGAGATGCCCTCTCGGGGTTGGAAGGAAAGCACAAGAGCCCGACAGAGAGCCTGCAGCCAAATCCATGCCTAAGAAGCGCCGCGCTAAAGCATGCCTACCCCTCAAACGTTTTTAAGGCATCAGTTCCTGGGTTAGGTATCATTTACTTCAATCAACAATCCACAGCCCCTCCGTGGTGTGAGCGAAGGGTTGTGCCACCCGTCCAGGACGGCCCATGCGGCACCCGTGACCCGAGCGTCACCTTCCACACAGCTGGATTTGGAGATAAGGCAAACGCGGAGCAAGCGCTCATCCCTTCCCCTTCGGGGCTGCGGAGGTTCAATGGGCAATGCCAAGGCCAAACCAGTCCCTTCTCCACCCTTGTAGAGAGGGAAGAGCCTCCACACACCTACACCCAGCACGCAGGCACAAGAGGCCATGAGTTATCATGGCAATTGCGGGGATCTCAGAGGAGAGGAGGGCAAGGCAGGCACCGAAGCGCTGAAGGACGCCAGGTGCCACCAAAAGCTGCTCTATCACCCCCCTCCTCAGGTGGACAGGGGAGAGAAAACGTAAGGAAAGGCTCGTGGATTGCGATAAGGATTACCCGCCTGGAAGGCACCGCTGCTGCTTGCTGCCGTGCCTTCCTACTGCCTCAGTCAGCAATGGCAAAAGAAAAGTATACCCGGGGGCATTCACATTTTTAAAATTACAACTGTTAAAGACGCCATGGCATACACGGGCAGCATGCTCTTCCGTCCCACAACACAACTACAGCCTGTGTTACGTGCACTGAGAGTAACAAAAGCGGCAGAGGTGGCAGAAGAAGAAAACCAAGGCAGTGGTGTCAGGAGCGTTCTGCTGTTCGTTCACTATCAATATAATGTGGCCTAGAGCGTGTTAATTGTGCGCCCGTGTGCCAGCAATAAACAGCAAAGGAACCACGCAGCACACAGGCACGGGGGAGAGGTCAGAGGATGCCGAAACCCACGACACACAAATAACAAGGAGAGACGACAGTTCTGTTGAATATTTTAATATCTGCATTGCCTTCATAGCGCAATTAAAGCAATCTTTAAAATTCACTTATTACAAATGTTTGTCAAGTCTATTTTTCCCCAGAAACATTTTTCTTACTTCCTTGCACATACACCCAAACACACTATAAAAACCTCATTCATAACATCAAAGGAAGGGCAATCATCATCCATGTAAACATCTTTCTTAGAGTTATCCATTTTTTAAAAGTCATGAATAAACCTACAGATGTTCAGTAAGGCTCATAGTTCGAGTACAAATGTCATAAAACACCTATCAAGTACTGTATACAAGTTAAGTACTCCGGGGTTCACTGTTACCACGCGTGTAAGCTTACCCCAAGGATTATTCTTTAGCACTTAGTTCTTCAGAACAGAGACACCCAGTAATTATGGGCTAAAGAGTATTAAAATAGCAGAAGGCCCAGCAGAAACTGTTAGGTAATACACAATTTTAGTCTGGATCTTAGCTCAAGAGTTAAATTCAGTACAGTTACAGTAGGAAAGGTTTTCTAGGAGGAAATCTGCAGAAAGGAGGGATGGGTCCGCCTGTACAATATCACGGAGGGACAAGCTGAGAGGTATGTCCTGAAGATGTGACTGGCCTTGCTATTGCAATTATTTATGACAGCCGTGTGTAATGCTGCATAAATACTTCCCCAAATAGCAGAAACGACCATTTGTAATTGTAAAGATCATCTGTTGCATCTCCCTTTAAAAAAAAAAAAAGTATCTACTTATTGGTAACCAATTACACTTGCATCTTACAAAAAGGCATCCTTTTAAATTTGGTTTAGATCTCATTGGAACTTTTTTTTTTTTTAAAATATTCATTCTACCGTGAAAATATTTCATACAAACATCATTTTACATACAAATATGTTAAAACTTGTGAAGAGGGTCTTCCCACACTCATGATCCTATGGCTTGAACATTTAATTGCTTAGATTTTTTGTGTACACGTGTGTATATCTCCTGGAAAAAAAAAGTAGTTACAGTAAAACTGGTAGAGAAAGAGGGCAGGAGCTTCAATTGCCTGAAGACAGAAGAGCGCCAAGAGGAGGGTCCATTCAACAGATAGTGAGTGACCTTAGTGTTCAAAACCTTTGATCTGGGGCAAGTAAACATGCACTCAATCTTGCACCTTTTTTTTTTTTTAAAAAAAAAATATCCCTTATAAGTCTACTTAGAAACGCTTCGTCCAAAAAAATATAATTCTCGTGTTTCCAGCACACAAAGCAAAAGGAACAAGTCCTCCCTGGGGTGCAGGTGAGGGTGAAGCCCACTCAGACCCACAGGTAAAGCTGCTCCCGCGCCTGCCTTCCTCGCCCAAATGCTCTCAGCATCCGACACCGCGGTGGAAGGGAGGAAGAGGCGTCTAACGCAGCACCCCAGCATATAAGGAGACACTTCAGCAACGTTGTTTTCGAAGTAATAGGGGTGTGGGGTTTTTTAAGTGCTTGGAGGTGAATTCCTCAGGCACCCACAGCTCCAGCGATTCTGCTGTGCCTGAGGAAAACAAAGCAGCAGGTAACTGGCTCTGTACAACTCGTTACCTCAAATGCAACGGCAGCGTTTTCCAAAAAGACTCTCAAATCGAGTGAAAGGATAGAAATCACAGAGGTCTCTGGGACAGAAGCGACATCGTACAGTTCCTGGTGCAACCAAAGTGGTGAGCACCGGTTTCGACTGAAGGACAAGGGCAGCCAACTGGGAAGGAAACAAAAAAGTGTCAATTCCCACCATTTCTCAGTTTGTTGTACCGGATGGGGGACGTTGGCTACTCTGCTCCTCCAGTGCCTGACAGAGGGTGAGAAATCCCCAGTTTTGCTCCCACTTCCACGCCAGCAACGTGCTACAACAGCCCCGGGAAAGAAACCACAGCCACTGCCAACTGTGTGCAACACCGAAAGAAAGCTCCGCACCCGAAAAGGCTGGACTAAGGAGAAGGCTCCCTAGTTGTTCCCCAAACATGCGGCCTCCCAAAGGTCTCGAAACCTGCACGAGTCATCCAGGAGCTGCATCTGGGCACAAGCAACTGCGCAAAAAGCCAAAAAGCCATCACAGCTCTCACTCTGATCGTTGAAGAGCCATATCCACGTATTTCCTTCGACTTTTTCAACAGTCAAGACTTACATGCATTTATGTAGGTTTAGGTTTCTTTAATTGCTACCCAAAAAAAAGAAGGAAAAAAGCCTTTTTAGATTTGTGAAGGAAAATCGGGTATTTTAGTAGATCCTCAAAAGTAAAATGACAGCACGAGACTTGACTCGAGACCACCCTTTTCCCCTCTTACCCAGGAGTGACCCAGCAGCTGGTAGCCCTCAGCTGTAATTTCTCATGCTCTCTTGTCTCCAAGATTAACCGCCTCTGCAGGAAACTAAGCTTCTGTATTCTTGGTGACAAAACACAGTGCTGCCATAGCAGGAAGATCCATTTAAGATATTTTATTTTTTTTTTTTTAAAAAGAGACAATCAGCAGCCTCTCATACAGGCTGGTATAGGCTCCTTCTCATACAGGGGCTCAGGTAACAACCCTCCCACCACAGGGTACCCACGTGCAGCGCTGAAGGCCAAAGGCAGACACTGGGAGCTGATCCGTACCTGAAAAAAGCAGCAATTCCAGGTTCTCTTATGCCATTCTTTAGTCACAATGGGTATTCCAAGACTCAGCTGCTCACCCAGGCTCAGCCGACAGGCATCGGCTCGTCTTCCAGTTTCTGTGCCGACAGGACAGGTCTTTGGCGAGACTCTGAGAAGCAGAGCTTCTTTACCTACTGCATATTCACCAATAGTCAGCTGCATCCAACAGGCTCAAATGGACTGCTTGGAGAAATAACTGCTTCCCCTGCTCCAAATTAAAACCAATTTTTGGTGTGGGTCTTGTGTTACTACCAACAAATAGTTTTGCTAAGCTGGTCTCGCTATCAAGTGATCCCCAGAAGCTGAGCTGCAATACGTTGACCGAGTTAAGGCATTATTTGGAGTTCTGTAACTAACCTGTGTTTGAAGCGGTGGTTGCCAACGCATACCTCTCAAAAACCTCTGAAGGACACACTGAGACCTGAGCCCTTTCGCTACCCAGTGGTAAAAACCACCCCCACCATCTCCACTCTAACAGATCACAAAGAAAAAGAAAACAAAGAAGAATTAAAAGGCTTGGTCCTGAATCAAGCCAAAGCAGCTTTATAATCTCCACTTTTGTAGAAGGTTGGTCACTGAAGAAGGGATCTATAGGAGGACCAATAGATTTTAACAGAGCAGAGAGAAAAAGGACAGCAGAGCTAACAAGAGACGATAGCCACAGCTGTGGCGTGCTACCAGGCTACAAGCATACGCAAGAGCAAGAGAATCTCCTTAACTGTCACCAAACCAATGGCTTTTGAGAAGACGCAGAGGATACCTCAGTGCCTTTTTTTCCTAGCATTTCCCTATTTCAGAATGCAACCTTCAAAGCTGGTGTGCAAAGAGCACCTATCTGTATTTACCTCAAAAATCAGGCAATATGAAGACTGACAAATCTATTAAAACATAAGCAACTCCACACAAAGAGGAGACAGCAGAGGAATCGGAGACCAATCAAGAATGAAGCCAAAGGAGCTCTAGAGATCAGAACATTTTAAGCACAATTCTCTAGCTGGCACAGAGAGGCCAGCAGTCCAAAGCAGGTTATCAAGACCGTGGAAGGAATTACCGTCTATTCACAGCAGGATTCAGTCACCTATCTTCCCTCTCCTCTTCCCTGCGCTTAAACACAAGCCTCAACTTCGCAAACTTCATGGTCCTGGCAGAAGAATCCACAAAGATATACACAACAGTTTACTACCAGCGAGGCACGCTTTGCTGCGGATGGCTGAAACAGCAATGGTCTAGAATAATGACCTGTGGGCAGGCAGGGAAAGATCAAGACATGCATATTTCTTTTTTGAGGTTGATTCGCTGAAGCCGTGCTGCCAATCGGCCTCCCTCACCTGTGAGGCTCAGTTCTGCCTCTGCCCGCTCAGCTGGAGTCCCTGAGCTGTCACCTCTGCCAGCCACCTGCCTCGGACGAGAAGCGGAGCTGCGGCCCGAGCCCCCAGCGCGAGGAGGAGATGGGTGGTGTCAAACCTCACGTTCGGATCACTGCTGAGAGTGTGTCAAAAAGCCCTGAGCCTACTTGTCCATCCCCCCGCCCCTCCCAGCACAAGCACAGGGTAGCTTTTATGCAAGCTTAAATGGTGTGGTGCTGGAAAAGGTCTGCGATCAGTCACGGAGACTAAACAGAGCCCCAGATTAGAGGGGTTCTTACTAACTTTGTGCAGGTACCAAAGCAAGGATTCTCAGACTGCACAAAACAGCAACCTCATCCTTCCGCTTGCAAGTACCAACCCAACCCATTCTCCACCTCGAGCTCCCCAGACAGCCACGCACCTCCAACCGTCCAAGCAACTAACCAAAATGTGTTGCCATAGAAAGGTAGGTCTTATTTCCAAATCATTATGTTACATATATACAAACTCTCTTTAAGCTACAAACATTTAAAGAAAGCGTTGCAAACGCATTTGCATTTTTTCCCCAAGCTGCTAAACCCAAAAGAGAGCACCGGCGTCCCAGAAGGGTTCCTGTACCTGGACCGAGATGATTATTTCTCTCTTATACAGCATTAGGCAAGAAGCAGTACAGCATCTGAAAAAACGCACAACAATTTCCCTAGCCCTGAAAAACCCCAGAATACAGCCCTGCAGGTGAATTTTCACAAGCCCCCAACTGTTGGCTGCACCAAAGCTATGGATTGGCTGCTGTTTCTAAATATGGGCAGTGAGTGATGTTTTTACATTCATTGTCTCTCAAAAACAATCTTTACACATCTTTTTTTTTTTTAATCTTGTTTTGATATCTCATACTATATTAATTTACTGTGTCTTAAACCAGTACTACTAAAAGACGGCTACAAGGCTATATTCTTTGTCAACTGAACGCACACAAAAGCTACAGCTCTCCTTAACCAAGTATTACAGCCTGCCCTCAAATACATACACCTCCTTTAAGAGAATTCAAGCCTCTCATTGATAGAATTTTTGCCTTGAGAACTGGCCGCTTTAACAGGTGAAATACACAAACCCACTCACGGACACTAATGCAAGTAATGTGCTTGCCTTCCAGAACGCGTACTTCGGAAAGTCCTTCAAAAAGTGAATCCGTTTTCTCCTTTCAGAAAATCTTCATGCAAAGAACAGCTTCATTTGCGTGACATAATCATAAATAAAATAAAATAAGCCAGCCGTAAAGGCTAGATAAATATTAGGTTTGGACATGTTGCTATACTATTTAGAGAGCCACAGAGACCAACACACAGCACTCCCACATACACACACAAGCCTTTCCACTAGTTAGAAAGGATTTTCTCCTGCAAAAGAGGATTCTTAGAAAGAACAACGTTCAGACAAGAGGAAAGGGGAGTTAAAACCCAGCCTCCTATATGCTAATAAATAAACTGCTCTATTGCAAGATTCAGATCAAAGGTTTAAAAAGGCAAAATTATGCTACTATTAGAGAATATCAAAATATTACTGTTATCATCACAAGTGGCATATATGCAAAATGCAGTTGCACAATAATGCCTAGGCAGATAGAGAGCAACACTAAGTCTGCCGACTAAAAGTGAACGATATACCCATTTTAGTTTTCTGTCTAGTCTTTTGGCATCTTTGCATATGGTGCAAAAGCAGAAGCTACCAAAGAATATCACGTCTCGTATAGAATATTAAATAATTTCTCCAGATAAGACTGGTGCAACGCTAGCTAATTTTAAATCTGCTATGAGTAACACAGTCAAACCTAGTTAGTATGCAAGAAACTTATCTCTTAACACAGAATGCAAAGTTATGATGCAACAGCATGAACAATCCCTGGTTGTCCAGTTTTCAGTATAAAGGTAGTGCATAGATCCAAGTTTCTATTTGAGTTTGCTGAACGGAGAAGGAGCTCCCGTTTCACTTTTGCTGGGCAGCCTGGAAAGCTTTCAGTTCCAGCTGGTACCACTCCGGTGCTTCTGGCCCGTTTTGCCCAACGGGGTTGTGATCGTATCCGTAAGCCACTGTTAATTCTTCGTCCTTCTCCACAGCCCTGATGGTACGGATACACTTGATAGGCCCAAAACGCGGATGAACAAACCTAGACAGAGAATAAACACCTTTGCTAGGCTTATCTTTCAGTTCACAGACTCTGTTAGGCTCTTTTATAGTTTCAGAAGTCACAGTTCAGAGTAATATCACTTTATCTGATATCAGATGAGTAGATTGCTTTGAGTCAATCTTATGAAGACTTAGGTAATAAGTGCAAACCCATCAATATATTAGGTCAGCTTTGTGTAGCTCTATTCCTTGAAATTTTTCAACAGTCCTGCACCATTGCTTGTTTGTAATAAGTAAATAAAGCACAGTTAACAACTGCCACACGCCTTGGGCTTGCAGAGGTAAAGATCCGCACGACAGTAAAACAGAAAAGATTATGAGGGACCGGAGAGCGTGGAAAATTGCTCATCTTCATTTCCTCAGTACAGGTTACCTACCAAATAATCATAACATACTTCTGTACATCTTCTCCCAGGGTCCAACAGTAAAGGGAACTGGCTTATTTAATGAAAGTAAACTATTTTCTACACACATATCTCCACAGGTCTGTTTGTTTACACATCGGTATAAAAATATTTATACCCTTGAGCATATGTACACATCAAAAGTTTCCTAGTGCTCCGCACCAACTGCAGAGCAGCAAGATGCTTATTTTTTGAGTTTCAGAAATGACAGCGTATTTGATAGTGCTGGTCAAGTAGTTCGGCAAACATGGTGCAGAGTCCTACCCGAGCTAGGATTTAGAGAGCTGTGCTTACGCATTTTAGAATCAAGAGGCAGCTCCTAAAGTTCATGACAGAATTAACACAGTCACAAACTTCAAGATATTCCATGGTGTAAATCCCAAGAGGCATCAAGCACCCGCAATGCCCGCCAGTTTCCAACTCAGCCCAGGTGAGCAGGAACTCCTCCCAGTGCCTGGACCTGTCACTCCCAGCCCCATTCAGCTGCCCAGAAACACCCTGGGAGCCCAGACCAACAGGCTACAGCTTCCACTCCAAAAAACAGGACTCTACTTACGGGTCGTAGATGCAGTTAGGAGTGAAAGAATGGTTGGCCTTATGCCCCAACGAGGCACAGTACTTGGCGGCGTGGTTGTAGGGCTCTGGCACGTCTATGACCGTTTCGTCATCCAGGGATATTGTATTTCCATTGAGGGCCCAGTCTCTGCTGTCTACCTAGTTTGCAAGGCAAAAATCCAGTGTGTGTTTGTGGAGGGGTCAACTTTGCCAGCAGTTTGAAAGCAAACATCCAAATATATGCAACTAAACTTTTCCTGTATGTATGTCATTAAAAAAACCCAACCCAACCACTTTTTTTATTTATACATAGGTAAACATGCACTTTTTTTTCAATAAACTCCATCATATTAAATCTTAAGGGTGGGAAGGGGGCGGGTGTAAAATATTGCTATAAGGAGAAGACTTCAGAAGGAGCAATGAAAATTCAGACTGACTTTTTTCTCTCCTTTACCTCCTGGTGTGTAATTCGCACTCCGTTGTAAAAGGACATAACTGTACTGGCTTCTGCTGCTATTTTTGAAAATAATCCTTCTCCAGCACTGGAAATTAGAGAGACATCAACATACACCCTACAAGGGGAAAAGGACATGGAATTAGTGATTGGCTACAGTTTTAATTTTCAAGAAGTATTATCACAACACCACTGGCATAAAGACTAATACTTCAATATAATAATAAAGCTAATGATAATAATTCAAAACCTCCAAATGCAACTCCTTCTCCTTCCTCTCCTCCATACATTCTCTCAATTTTGGTAAAATAGAGATGTGGCGGGAAGTGGGGGCAGACTTCATCTATTAGTTTGAAATTAATTTTTTTAAGCGCCAATCTACCGTTAACTCCCCAATGATGGCTTCAACTCAGGAATACCCTCACTAACATACCAGAGTCCCAGAGGTCCCCACTAAGCTGAGGGTGCCGAGGTGTACCTGCACAGACGAGCAAGAGTTTTCAAGGTGAAGCCCTAGATCTTTAAGCACTTGATGGAAATTAAATGACAGCATTTTACTAATCACTTATTTAGATATTTCAGACTATCTGAAAAGGACTACAATCAAGCTATCTACAAAGCAAGGCCTCTTAAAAGTCTAGGTAAAAAGTGCAATCGTGGAACAGCCATGGAAGAGATATCACTGACTGATTACGATGTGACAATTACTGAGGAACGTGTTTTGACATTACAGGTTGTCACAAACTATCTCACTTTCCTCCAGCTTGATCATCTACTCTTGCCACTTTGCTACATCTGTAGGGAGGGCAGAAAACTTTGTACAACTCATACCATCCAGTGAGACACACTGAATGCAGCACACTGCAACCTGAAGCTAGTTACACATCTAGGAAATAGGGAACAGTGTACTTTTTTGCGAAGAATACTGTAGATACAGGCTATTACTGACATCCAGAGCTTGACTGAACATGTCTTTGAAATGCTAAGAAATCATCCTAGTTCAATCTCTTAAAAAGTATTGAGCACAAGTTCATTGTGCGAATCAAAAAGAAATTCAATCAAGTCAAACGCTGACTGATGTGTAGTAATGGGTTTCATTTCACAAACTCTTACACGTTTTTTTCTTAAATTTTAAATGAGAAAAGGTTTGCAAAATTAGACCCTCAATATGTAACAGCAAAGAAAAATGGACAATATTGAAAGAGAGGAGAAGAAAGAAAGCCTACCTCTCTGACTCGTAAGGATCAGGAAGAAGTGCATTTGTAGAAATGCAGGATGAAGTAGATTTGTCAAAACTGTATACTGGGCCTAAAAAAAAACCACCCAGAAATCAACAAAGGAAATAAACTAATTGGCAGTACTGAAAGCATGCAACCCATATTTTAATCAAGGCATTCAAGAACTAAATTTTAATGACTGCAAGAAATAAACATCATGCTTTCAAATAAAGGCATTCAATAGAACGGCACCTGTAAAAGTTTAGTGATTATTTTTTCCCCTTAACATACTAGAGTAGCAGTATTATCACAAAAAGGTGATATATATGTTCTTCAAACTACTAACTTCAAAAGGATAACTGGACAGTCTTTCAAAACTGACCCTCACAGAGTCTCTAATTAAAACTAAAAAGCAAAGCAAAATTTTAAAGGACATATTCAGTAACACATTAATGATAAAAAAATCTTGGACTATTTAAAATATGAAATGTTTTCTAGTCCAAATCCTGAAGATACTTCAGCCAAACGATAATGTTCAGTAATCACAAACTACACTTGCTACAGTCATTTATTTCCTGCCATTAATAAGCAACTCAGTGGTACAGCTCTAATTATATCCTTACACCCCCCTCCAATCAACTGCCAGAGGACTATCTGGGAGACAGGTTAAGATGCATGTGGAAATAAAATGGGAAAAAAACCACCCAAACGCAATATTACAAAGTTTGATAAAAGGCCATTGTCCCTGATGTCCAGGAACTGTTCGGGCTGAAGGCAGCTTCCTCCAGAGTGTAATTCAATCCTGTTTACAAGGACAACTGTACCCTCTCTGAAGCTATCTTTTAAGTTACATCTTGATTTGCTATTACAACTGAGAGATTTAAAAAAATAAAAAGTCACATGCATTTGCTCCTCAACACCTTCTCACTGAGTTTTACGTTCTCATTTCATATCGAGTGAGACAACCTTTGCCGGCAAAACAGTGAATGTGTTAGCATAGTCTCCTGTTTATTACTCGTGGCCCTGCCTACAGCTTAACCCACTCACCTCCAAAACATCACATACACCTCACAGCAACAAAACTACTCCAGAACTATTGGCCCAAGGCACCGCTGCCCTGGAGAAGGAGCACTGGCTACATGGGTCGAAGGCACCACCCTGACCCCCACCGTTTCATAGCCACTTTCTGTCAGCAGGACTAGACACACTGAAGGGTGCTGGTGAATCAGACTGTTACGCAACAACGGAATCTAGCTCATCAATTCCAATCCCTGTGTCCTTTCAGTCCCGTAACGCAGACGCCAGAATATTCACAGGGTTAACATTCACTTGCACAAAGCCAACTGACAGAGCTACAACCAAACCGCAGCGTCCCTCTCCACTTTTAGTTATTTTACTAACAAAACAAAGCCTGTAACTGCGCCACCATTAACATGGTGAAGCAGGTTCTCATGCTGGCATCGATGGCAATGGTGTGCGCGAGGAGCAGGACTGCACCCATGAGTATGCAAGAGAAGGGGTACGGAATGCAGTTCAGCAGCACCAACGCATGGGTCACTTCCCGTTTGTTCCCAGAGCAAAGGGATCACTCCATGTGTCTTTCTGCCCAACTGTCTAATTCGGGAAAAGGGCTTCTCACAAATAGGCTTATTATCTCATCACAGCCAGTCTTTAGAGTCTCTAAAGGGAAACATAATAGAAACCAAGCTGTTTGCAGCAAAGAGCTGGTAGCAAGAATACAAGTTTCTGTGTTAGCTGAACTTACTGCCTGGCACTACTTCAAACTGAGGTTTCCCATCCTCTACAGATGTCAGAGTCGCCAGTTTTGCTTCTATCATTTCTCCATCTATGAACTTTCCAGAATATGCAGTCTTTCCATCAGGATACACGTAGGCTATTTTCTCTCCAGTCATCTCCCCTTCTTCATTCACTTCTCCCACGAGGCTGCCTCCATCCTGAAAGCATGGGCAAGAAAGAAAAGGCAAAGCATTTAGTCATACTTTTTAACATCTTCAGTAAATGAAAAAGTTTTTTCCCAACTTTTTAAAGAAGCAATCTAAGCTACAGTAAGTTCAGATGTGAGGTCATGAAAATGAGTGAGAAACAGACACGTGAAGAAGGTGGGTGAAGTCATTCCAGTCAGGATAAAACTGATAAAAGAAATTAATGGGGTTTTCTACTTTGTTTGAAACAGGCAAAACCCAAGGTCTTTCCTTCCACGTGACACAAATACTGAGTTTCAATTGGCAAAATTTTTATGTGAACAGACTGCGAACCAAGGCCCAGAGCCACACACAAACTTTGTCTGAGGTTTTTTAGTATGATACTGTGCTGGAGTAAACAAAAAATTAAAACATTGCCTTGCTCACTGCTAATTCACAGTACATCAGAAGACTTGAGCCTATCAAAAAAAAAAAAAAAGAAAAAGAAAAAGAAAAAGCAGGTCTGGACAACTGGGGAGTTTCTCTGTCCCCAGCATCCCCCCACAATATCAGGTGGTACTCCACAAGAACAACTGTTTGCTGAAAGCCATCATCAGCAACACTTTTCCTCTCTAAGGTTTACACATTTTAGCCCTGGGCTTTGCCATCTGTGATTTGCCTGCAACTCCAGTTAGGTCTATTACGGAATTGCAGAATGAGATGCATAGATTAGCACAGGTCTAACAACTTCAGGTGTTCATTTCAAAAAGGACAAGGAAACATCTTCAAATAATGCCCTGGAGCAAATACAGCAGGTGTGATGTGGGAACAGACTGGTTTAGATCAAGATCGCCGCCCACAGACTCTATTTAAGAGTGGCACCATTTTGTTCAACTCCAAGGACGAAAGAGCTTCAAACATACCGTAGTAAGGAACAGTGAACCTTAAGTTTGGGTAAAAACTTGTGCACATAGCATCATGCACAGAACCATGCATAAACAAAGGGCAAAGGTTTTTTTGAAACACCTTGTATCCTTTAGTCTGGCAAAATGATAATGATAAAGAACCTCTAAATACCCACATTTCCAGAAGGTACAGCAACACCTCGTCAGCTGGAAGATGAAACAGGAGACATATGACCTAAAGGGTCAGCTGTGTGCATTTTATACACTAGTACTGGAAAACTGCTACTTGTTTGGCAGCGTACACCAAGCATTTGTTAATTCTAACACACGTGCTTAATGGCAATAGTGAAAACCAGGAAATAAAATGAACAGCCAATGGTGAGCATTTGAAATGAATCTGCAACTAAAGCACGTACATATGTGGCACAGAAATAGATTGGGTTTTGACCAGCAGCTTAATTACATGCAGATGTTTCCCCCTTCTCAGCACAAGGTAAAGATTGAAAGGTTCAAGTCTGGAGTGTTGTATAAGGCTGAATAGGAATGAAAAAAAAGTTACAACTGACTTGTTGGGGGAAGGTAGATTTCACAACATACCCTGCAGAAACGGACAAAGTCTCCCCTCCAAGTTAAATAAGAGCTGCAGGTTGCAATAGCTTGCGTGGCTCCCATGCTCCTCACCTGCAGCCAGCACTACAAAGTGGCAAAATCACCAGCCCAGCCTTCCCAAGGAGATAAATGCACTTCCAAGGGGCTGGGTTCCCTGGAAGATGAATATAGTGGAGGCATCTCGCAGCCTTGCTGAATCCTGTCTACTGGGCAAACATTCAACACTGAAAAGGTTTAACTGTATGTTGGATTATCCAAAATGAGGATGCAAAGATCTTCCACCCAGATTTTTGTGTGTTGACTTTTGGATAGCTGGGTCATGGTGGATATTTGCTTCAGCTGGGGAGAAAAGAAAGATACATAATGGTACTATTCTGCAATGAAGAGAGCAGGTGGTCAGGCTTACCGGGTAATAAATCCAACAAACTCCATGACGAATGTTGTCTTTATACTGCCCTTTGAATATCAGCCGCCCGTCACTGTCATACTCCTGGGCTGGTCCATTCAGCTCTCCATCCACATACGTGCCATGAAGGACCACTCCATCCTCGTAAGTGTAGATTCCCTGGCCTTGCAGGGCATCATCAACATAGTACCCTTCCAGGGTGCTGGTAAAGAGAGAAAAAACAGCAGTGGAAGCCATCCCGGAGGTATTTAAAAGACAGGTAGGCATGGTGCTTAGGGACATGGTTTAGTGGTGGTTTTGGCAGTGTTAAATTGATGGTTGGACTTGATGACCTTAAAGGTCCCTTCCAATCTAGACAATTCTATGATTCTATGACTATTCACCTCTCTAAGAGGCCAACCCAAAGCCTCGACACGAGGCACAGCACAACCCTGCTCCCCTGCTTGTCATTCTACATATTAGTGGTACAGAGAGGCTGAGGGGAAACCTTCAAGAAAGTCAGGTCCTAGGAGGAGGTAACTGTTGACGCCTGGTTTGCTACTGCTAGGTACCCTACAACCCTCCCCGAAACACACACCACCACTGCAACAATCACAGGTTTTCTTCCTTTTCTCAGTGTCCTCTCTCCAAGGGCCTGTCGCAAGGCAGAGGCATGCACAGGCACACTGGAAGGAATGCTGAAAGGCTCGGCAGCGGCTGCCAGGGCTCCATCACTGGGACATCGCTTCCAGCATCTCTCCTCTGTCCCCTGCCAGGCATCACTATCCCCCGTGTCTGAAACTGATGTGTTTGCTAGTTTCAACCAAATTTGAGGGGGACAAGAGAAAGGGGAGTAGAAAGGTAAACCTGACTTTTCTGGAAAGCCAAGACGAAAAACAGAAACTTTTTTCTACAGCCCTCCAAAGGCAGAGAACAACTTACGCTGTCCTTTCACCAGGGTGCGCTGCATGGGCACAGCGTTATTCATCTCAATTACATTGCTGAGCTTTGTTTACAGGCTGCGGTGGCAAATTACAGCAGCGAATGGACGCTCATGGTCGCAGAAGAAATTATAGCTCAAGCAGGCTACTCTCGCGTTAGGATTTTCTACCTCCTACGTTTGGATCTTTACTGACATCTCTCTGGTGAGGTGAAATTGAACTGTCACACCGGTGGACCTCAAAAGGGTACACGCTGCAACCTGCTACCAGTGCAGGGTTAGCTCCCTAGTGATATACTTGGCAGCAATCTGTAGCAGATTTGCTAAAAGCACAGGCATTTTTCATGTATTTCTATTAAAATGGAACACAGCCTGTCAAACAGAACTTGTGCTGCGCTTGGATTTGAACAAAGAAACATTTCACTTCAGTTTTGTCTTGCAAACCCTTTAGCAGGGGCACCGTAATATCTTGCAATCTGCTTCGCTTCCTTTCTTAAAGAAAGGCTGCTGAGAGAAACTACAAAAAATGAAAGCCTAACTGTAAAAGAGGATCTACTCAGTTATTTCTTTCTCAGATTAGAACTAGCATAAGGAAATACAAACTGTTTAGCTTTTACCCCAGCATATTTTAGCTAACAGTCAGCTGCAGTACACATACTTTCACCGCATAATTCTTTTTCTGCTGTCGACTTCTAAGGTATAAGGCCAGTGTCTGGAAGCACATGATTCTACATGTTTTAAAAAACTTTACAAAAAACATATTTTCAAGAGTTGGGAACGGAATGTTTTTTCAGAATTAGCTTTCTGGTTTCTAAAGCTTCACTCTCCGCTTGGCAACCTCGCTGAGGTTTTCGTAGGAAAATACACTACAGTAAGAGAAGGTATATTATCCACGACAAATGGTGTGTTTAGAAACAAGACTTCAGCTTTGGTTTTTCAGAGCTCCCTTCATAGCAATGCTGTTCTAAACAGCTCCTTTCCTCACGCCGTGCATTGTCCCACAGCAACGCTCACACAACCTCAATGCAAACCAGATGCAGAGCAGGAAAGGGCAGGAAAGCTGTTTTACTTCTCAGTCAGATGAATTTCTTGACCCAGGTTGCTACAGAGCTGCACAGACAGCTATGGCACCACGGCACAGGGAAGAAGCAGAGCAGATGAGGGAACCACCAGAAATCTGTGTACTTACTCGACTACAAATGACACGACTTTCTCCTCTAGTTTATCACAGATCAACAGATTTGAATTTAACTGTAGCTGGCACCACACACAGAGTCCATGTGTAGGATTACTCTTTAAAAGGAGATGGCCAGTTTGGTCTGTTTCATTAAATAAACCCCCAGTTTCTGTAATGAAACAGACCAAAAAAACCTTCTTGTTACCTTTAATGGTATTAGTTGAAGTTAACAAGTTGCTAAATTACAACAGTGCTCCAGCACTGGAAAGAAACATCACAGCTTTTACTGTGACTCAAATTTCTATGTTTTCTTTCTTTGTATTAAAGCTCCAAACAACGTCCTCTTCCTACTCTCATATCATCTAAGGAAATCAACAGAAAAGTACCTAAAGAAAGAACTCCATGTCTTCCAACCTTGCCAAAAAAGTCAGGTTCTCTAAAACTTCTAAACTTCTCACATTTTTTGGAGTTCTATTTTTTTTCTCCTTCTCTCTTTTTTTTTTTTTAAAGGTCTCAAAGTATGGTGTCTGCAGCCAGACACAATACTTCCAGCCAAGACATGATCAGCTAAAGAGGAATAAACAGCTCCTGTGTCTTGCATAAGCAAAATCTTGTTAATACAAACCCTGAGCTAGCCCATACTTTTCCCATTTGCTTCTTGGATTATCACGTTGTGGATACTGTGAAATTTTACTAAAGTCAAGATTTACCAGATGTACTGTCTTCTCACTATCTACCAGGCCTAGAGGCGATTTCGGGTATCCACTACCTAGAGAATAAATCAGTGATAAGAGCTGGGGAGAGGGGGCAATACTTGCTCCAATGTGCTTCCAGGTATGGAGTTACATCAATAGACCCCGATCCATTCATCCCTCGCTCCCTGATCTCCCCCCTTTCCCTCTATATGGGAACATTGAAAACTTTTCCTTAAAAATAATACCATTCTCTACTGTGTTCTGGGAGACGTCAGTTCACAAGAGTTTCTAGTTAAGGGAGAACAGCAGCCGGAGCTCTGTGCCAAACACCGCTCTCATGACCGTAGTTATTGCACAAAATGTTTTGTAAAGTGCACTCCAGCAAGCCTTAGCACCAATGAAAGCTCAAGTACACGATCCAAAACAGGGAGTATGCCAGAGGTGAAACCTTGCTCTCTGAAAGAATACGTTGGGTTTTGTTGCATTTCTGAAGGGGGAGGAAAAAACAACTGATACTTCATTCCAGTTTTCCACTCCCTTAAACAATCAGCAGGAAGGGGGCAGCTATTCCAGTAAAGGGAAGAGTTTTCACAGAGGCAAACAAGGCAGCCAGGCAGCCAATCCTATTTCCCAACACTGAAAAAATGAGAACGCTTACACTGCTGCCAGTCCAGTGTCTGACAGGACTCAACTACTCCCAAACAACAGAGCCACAGCAGTTCAGCTGTCAGCCTTTACCAGCAGCCTGTGAGGGAAACAGATCCAGGAATGCCCTGAAGCACACAATGCTGCAATTTTGGGGATTCTTTTCTCTTCTTGATAAACGCTCAGCCTCGCCCATGGCACAGTTAATGGAAACAGCACGTCCTGTTTTATGCCAGGTCATTCTTCCTGCAACACGTCACAACACCTGAACCATCCTCTTCAGAGAGCAACTTACTCTTGCTAGCTGGGCATAGCTAGGTAAATTGCAACCAGTACCTAGAGTCACTGTTTGGTTAAGACTGCTTTAGCTAAATTAAAACAAAAAGTCTTTATAAAAACATTCCGTTTTTCAAAGCCGTATTACAGACTATTTTTGTGTATTTTCATCCTGCTAGTTCCTGGAGTCATACAGTAGTCAACAGTTCCATTTTTTAAGGGTTACGAAAATTTAAAAAAAAAAAAAAGAAGAAAAGGAAGAAAAAAAAAAAAAGAAAGACGACTTGGCAACACTGAAGCAGTACAGAAAAGGCCCAGCAGCAACATGAGTTTTCCCACAGAGCACTGCCTGTACCCTGGATTACTTGGAGGAGCAGCCCTACAAACAAAATAACGGGTCAGTTTCTCTGACTGTACAATCAGCAACTGCTCTGCTGAGATCATCAACAAGCACAGAAGCATTATGTACATGCGTCCATAGAGACACTGTCTGCCAACTTAAAAAAAAAAAAAAAAAAGGCTATTTTAGAGAGGTCAGCTGCTGGGCAGTACTGATTTTCAGTTACTCACACAAGATTTAATAAGCCCATTACCAACAACAGTGGGGATTTTTCTTCATCCAAGCTTAGAGGCCTGATCAGTTTCTGCATAACTGAATAAATACATTATCCTTCTCATGAAAAAAACCCCACAATCCCCAGTATGAAGCAATTGCAAAGGCAAGTACAGACAAGGAGCTGACTCACTGAGACAGTACAATACCTCCACTCCTGCTCAGAAGTTCGCTGAGCAGGAGGAGAGTAGACCCGGCACGACTGTCAGTTTAACGGCTGCTATTCATAGTGCCACCGACAGCTGCAAAACCATGAAGAATCGTTTCATTTTATACATCTGCTGCTCCTTTGGAGGAAGTTCCGAGCAACTGCAGAGAGAAACGCTGCAGTTGGGGGAAGATGTACAAGGTGTTCATAATGAAGACCTGAGAAGAAAACACATGCATAGGCACAGACTAGCCCAATTTCACTGTCACAACTCCCGGTGAAGAGAGGGGAAATCAAAGGGGCTTTTCTGAAAATAAATCAGGCCACAAGCAACTTGCAGAGGATTAGGTAGAGCTGGGAACAAAACCATATTTAACTCAGTCCTTTAACCACTAAACAATTTCCAAGACCAAGCAGGGGGTAAGCCTTTTTCTGTCAAGGTCCTAGGTCTGTGCGCAAGGTCTGGCACAGGGAGCTCCCAGTCCAGCTGCAGTCTCTGTACAGGACTATAAGACAAACGAAGAATTCCACCTGCAGTTACGGACTAGAACTTCATAGTCTAAGTCGTTGGCAGCATGGTTTCCAATAGCTCTGACCACCTCCCAGTTCTTATGGTCTCTAACTAGTTCATAACTTTACAGTGCTAAAGAGCTCACATGGTTGCATTCTCCCATCAGGAAACAACTCCAGGCATCACGTTACATACAAAGCCCCCAAGCCCACAAAGGTATGGCTACAGCAGCACTAGAGAAGACTTTCCAGCGACAGTTTTTAATGAGAAAGCTTATGCAGAAACTCAGCAGCATACAATCAATGTAGATTATTTTGGTATCACTGTAAGCAGGAGGCAGAACGCAGAAGAAAAACCGAAGAGCCGGTGTTTACCTTCCATCAAAAAAGAAGAACTTGCCGCGGCCATTCTTTTCTCCATGGACAAAGTTTCCCTCAAATCTGTCTGTGGACGAATAGGTGACAGTACAGAATCCGTGGGGCAACCCATCATCATCTAGATGCCCTGAAATATAATCCAGACAAAGAACAAAAGAACACATTAAACATTATATAAAACTGCAAACCTGTTTGATTAGGTAGACGCTTGAAATGCAGTAGCTCCCTAGTGCAAAACAGCAATCCACATCAAAACACTTCCGTTAGGAACAGTGATCAGAGATTCAGTACAACTGAAGTCAGGACTTGTGTAACGCACTTCGCTTAAAATAAAAAATAAAAGGGGTCAGGATAAAAGAACAGTGATGAGAGACAAGACAGAGAAGAATACGCAAAGAGACATGTTTCTAAAAGAAATAAGGGTCATACTATTCTAACTTGTGTTAATATACGCCTTCAAAAATATAATAATTTTTTTATCTAAAATATATCTTTCCTGGTGAGAACAGAATAGATTTAAACTTCAATCCACTGAGTAAGAAAAGGCTTGATTTTTTCTTTTGATAAGTGCATGTCTTGCAACAATGTGGGTGTGCCACCTCATAGCTATAGCCACAGGAGTTTAAAGAAATAAAGGCATGTAATATCTATAATACTATGCCCTTGCAATATGTCAGTCAAGTTGCTATTTCATACTTTAAATGCAGCTCTTCAGTGCCTTTCTATGTGTTCGCATTACATACCCCCATCCCATTCCCCCTCCCTGCCATATCAGTTTTCCCCATTACAGCTGTTGCACATGGATCCTCATCTGCGTGGGTCTGTATTTTACGGAATACAACTGGCCAACTCTGATTAAGTTAAAGCATAATAAGGCTCCGATTGCATCTCTATCTGCCTCTTCAAAGCCAAAAGAAAATGGAAGGAGAGCGTTTTAAACAATTGTTGCTGTCTGGTTTACCTGTGTGAACTTGGAGCCCTGCGCTAGCACTGCGTTGGCAGAACATTGCTCCGCCTGCAGAACGGAGATGCTCAAGCTCAGCGGGGCTGCTTTCAGCACAACGATACGCCAGATGCGGGTTTAACAAGCTCCCGTCGTGACGTTTTGGCAGGTATAAATTTTGCATGAAAACTGACGAATAAATAAAAGTTGGCGTATATTTATGTTCTTCCACATTCCTAAATAAAACCTGACCTCTGATCCTCCCTGGTGAGGCATACAAAGCCTATTAGAGATGAGAGACAGCACACGCATCCACTTCTACAGGCTTTGGATCAAGCTCTTCCCTGACCAAATTTCCCCTAAACTGAAAAGGTTCAACGCACATATGGAAAGGCAGAAAGAGACTCCAGTGTGAGGGGGAGTGATTACAGCCCAGGCTGATGCAGGCAACAAGAGGCACTTCAGAATTACCAAACCTCGAATCCCATGCCCAGAGAGAGAACAAGCTGTGCAGACAGCCGCGGCAGAAGCCAGCCACCCATGCAGCTTCAGAAGTCCATCTATTCATGCCCCAATTGCAACAGGTCCACAGGGTTCTGCGGGGACAAGGGTACCCACATGTTCTTCTCACATCACCGCAAGTTACTGCGTCCTTGGGATGCTACACCGCCCCTCAGGGACATCACAGACAGGGCATGGTATGGGGCAGCAACCGCTTAAGAAGTCCTCTCCTACGGGGCACATGACCTCCCCTAGCCTTTTAATACCAGAACGATTGACAGAAGAATGCCATATAGCACAGGATGCTTTGTCAGGATGTATTTCCAAACTTTTGTCTATCTCAAAGTAAAATTTCATTAAAAAAAAAAGAGAGAGAGAGAAGAGAGAGAGAGAGACAAAGACGGAGGAAGGCAAAAAAAGAGCTAAGCGAATGTTCCTCAAAGTAACCAAGTAAGGTTGGTTTATTACCCATAATAACGTGCCGGTTTATTAGCCATCTCCTGCACTTGTTACATTAAGTATGGAAATGCCCCTAGAAAGAAGGTGTACCGAAGAAAATAACGGTGAGACATCTGAACTCATCTGAGAGCTGAGATTCCTTCCTTCCTTCACCCTTCCCACGCACGCTTCCCAAAGTTTCTCTCACACCTGCTCTGGCACTTGCCTAGCACCCTCTGCAACTAGTGCAAGTCACCAAGTCGGCAGAAAATTCTTCCCTTCATCGTTTTGTTGCTGGTTTGGGAGGCTGGCTCCGCACCCCACCGCCACGGCAGAGCGGGGTGGCTGGGAGCCGACCTGTCCCTCTCGGGGGGCAGCAACCCACCTTGCTTCTTCCACTTCAGCCACCTCGCAAAACACCACCGCGCTCTTAAATTAAGTTCCCACTCCAAGCTAGAGTGAAAACAGTTTAAAAAGTTAATAAAACCAATCAGACAGTGCTTACTGCCCAAGGCGAGAGAAGTAACAGAATAAAAAGAGAGAGCAAAAGTGGGGGAGGGGGAGGTTACATCACTAAAGGCTTTTAATAACTTTGAAGGGGAACCCTTTAAAACAGAAAAGGCAGTGTGCCGCTCTCTCCTAACAGAAGAAAGGCTTTTTTTTCCTCCCATTCAGTCAGGACACCCCTTTTTGTAGAAGGGAAAAGTTTTAGCAGTTATGTCAATTTAACTAAAAAGTCAGGGGAATTTCTGATGTGGACACCTCTTTTAGAAGAAAAACAACTATGTCATCATTGATGGTTTTAATTAAAGGCTTCAGTTTTATTAATATGGAAAGGGTATACTGCTGTAAGTTAACAAAGCCTAAACAATACAGTACCGGTTTTCCCTTCACTATAGGAGCAAGCCTTTTATAAGAGACTTGGATTTAAAAAAAAAAAAATACTGACAGTATTGATACATTATACTATCAAAAAAACCCAACAACCAAACTTGCACCTTTGTTCTCTGTGACTATTCAGTTTTGTCAAGATTTTGCTGGACTGCAAAGCGCAACACAAAAGCTGCCATGTTCATACGCAGCACGCATGTCAGGACTTTTGCACGCTAGGATACAGGCTATCCCAGAGATTTAAATGGTCAGCTTTGATCGGGTGGCCTCTATACAGAGTCTTAATCTCAGCCATAGTACAAAGAATTCAATTCTTCTAATATGCTAGAGATTTTCCCCTATTGAAAAAAAAATTTCCCCCAACAAAACAAGAGACATTCAGTCTCTCTTATTCAATGGGGAAAAAAAAAAGTAATACCAAGTTTAATTACATAGATGCAACTTTTCCTATACGGCTGAGGCCTTAGGCTCTAAGTCTGTTCCTGATGAAGTCAATGGAAAAAATCGTCACTATTTCAGTGGGAGCAAAGCAGTGTTCCACTTCCCTTTCTCGCCTCTCCTCCATTTGTGAAAACAAACCCAAAACATCTAAACACATTTTAAAATTATTGTAAAACCTCACTTTTGTTACTTCTTTAAGGGTCTCTCAAGTCATCCTCTTAAGCTCAGACCATGACCTTTTTCAAGAAAAGGAACTACACTGATAGGTGCTAGCTCTTACCAAAGCAGCGCAGCACTTACCAAAAACACTGATGTATACAAAGCAAAGATAAAAGCCCTTTACTGCCAGTATTACTATTACTTAACAGAAGACATGCAGCGTGCATCATCGATAAAAGATTCTGGCCACAAAGATGCCAGGCGGATGTTTTAGGAATAACAACAAGAAACGAACCTCTCCCCCCTACAATAAAAA
>VYZM01010450.1:6170-22890 GCA_013398915.1 Dromas ardeola
GGTGGCACGGGGACACCCAGCAGACATATTCTCCCCTCCATTGTCCCCAGCATGCCAAAAACTTGCTTAAAACAGCTGGGAAAGCAGGTTTATTTGGAAAAATAATCCAGATCGGCGCAGATTAGTGGAAACACGTCCTTCCCCATCTGCCTGGGCTGTGCAGTGCCAGCTCCCCGCGGGGCTGCCCACAGCCAGGCTTGGGTGAAAACACACACCGGGGTGGAAAAAACCACCCTGAGGAGGACGAGGTGGCCCCGCGCTGGGGAACTCCGTGGCAGGGAGGGCGTGAGGCTGGGGGGCTGCAGCCTCTGGGGGTGCCCCGGGGGGAGCTGCTGGGGTTCAGACCCCTTTGGGGTGGGGGGAGCTACGTCCCCTCCAGCCCAGCTCCGATCGGTCCCAGGTGCCCTGCTTGGGCATCCCTGCCTGGGTACCCCTGCCCATCCCTGCCCATCCCTGCCCGTTCCTGCCCGTCCCTGTCCTGGTCCCTGCCTGTCCCTGCCCGTCCCTGCCCTGGTCCCTGCCTGTCCCTGCCCATCCCTGCCCATCCCTGCCCATCCCTGCCCGTCCCTGCCTGTCCCTGCCTGACCCTGCCACCGGGATGGGGTGTGCAGCCCTTGTCCCATCCCCTGACCTGGGGACACTCCAGGCTGCCAGCCCTTGCGGGGAGCCCAGGTCCTCGTGCGCAGGACAGTGACGTGCTCTGCTCTTGCAGGACACGATTTGTCACCCGAGAGCAGCCCGGGTGGCGAGCGCAGCCCTCAGCAGAGCGGGCTGTGGGACGGCTGTGGGGTGACACAGCCTGGGGACAAGCAGCCGGGTCCCCACGAGCTCTTTTTGTGGCCCAGGTGTTTTCCATCCTCTCTGCTGCGGCAGCAGGGCTCAGGTCCAAGTGACGTCCCAGGAACGTCCCTCAGACACGATCTCTGAGGCTTCCAGAGCAGGGCAGACAGTGGGAGAGGGGCAGAAGGATGAAGTGCTGCGTGTGGCATCCTCTGAACAGAGCCCGTGGTCCTCCCTCACCCCGGCCACCGCCCCCTTATCCCAGCCGCAGTGAGACTCCGTCCACGGTGGCATCCGTGTCCCCTTCTCTCCGCATGGTCACCACGCTCTGGACACTGAGGAAGGGCTCAGGAAGGAGGGGACCCCGCGAGAGGGGCCTTTCTGTTGCTGGAAGGTGGCGCGGGGTTAGTATCGCCCAGGTACCGATGGCTTCATCAGTCAGGGATGTGTCCCCAGAGTCCAGGGGAGGGGGGTGACACCTCTCCCAGCTTCATGAAAGTCCCTCTTGGTCACCTTGAGCTCCCCTCGGGGTCAAGCCCACCCCACCGGGACCCACACCAGCACCAGGGTAAGACCAACAACCGGCAGCAAAATCCTTTTGGGTGTCAGGAGGACCCACGGCACCTTTGGAAGCAGCGCAGTCCCCGGGTGCCAGGGCAGGGTGGGGATGGGGGAGGCTGGGAGAGCCGGGATGGCCGGGAGAGCCGGGATGGCCCCCCGAGGCGAGGGATGCTCCGGCTCTGGCAGCGGCTGGACCGAGCAGATGCCGGGGGAGCGTTTCCCTTAATCCCCTGGCCCGGTCCCCGCTGCGTAAACACTCTGTACAGCTTTGCAAACAGATTGAACCTCGGCTGATCTGGAGCGCAGCAAAGAGCTTAGGGGGGCTCGGCCCAGCCAGCGCCGGGATTTGTGTGAATTACCCGCCCCGCGCGGGTGGAAGGCTCCGGAGGAGCCGGTAGGACGGGGAGCCCGGGCCCATCTCCGCTGGGCTGGATGTGGGAAGGGACCTTGCCCTCCCCTGGGTCCCCAGGCGGGGTGCAGGGGGTGTAGCAGGGTGGTGGGGACAGTCACAGATCCCCAGTTGGATGCGTGAGGTGCAGCTTTCGAAAGCTCACAGGGCATCCCAGCCTGGGATGTCATGGAATCACAGACTGGTTTGGGTTGGAAGGGACCTTAAAGCTCCTCCAGTGCCACCCCCTGCCCTGGGCAGGGACACCTCCCACCAGCCCAGGTGGCTCCAAGCCCCGTCCAACCTGGCCTTGAACCCCTCCAGGGATGGGGCAGCCACAGCTTCTCTGGGCAACCTGGGCCAGGGGCTCACCCCCCTCACAGCCAAGAATTTCTTCCTCAGATCTCATCTAAGATAGATGTCTCGGCTAAGGCTGGCCAGGCTCTTCTCCCAGGCGTCCAGCCCCACAGCACGTCCAAGGGGACCATCTCCTCTGCTGGGACATTGCCTGGTCCCCCGCTCCGAGGACCTGGATCTGCACACACGCCGCTCCAGGGCTCGGTGGGATGCTGGGTGAATGAACTGGAGAGTGCTGGATGGTGCAGGGATGGGGACACACCGTACACAGGAGTCACCCGCCCGCACAGCCACGTCCAGGACCAACTTGGACTCATGGAAAGAAGAAATTAGTCCGGAAGGCTGCAAATGTGCAAATGATGGGTTGGTTTGCAACACGCGCTGTGAGCCTGAGGGTCACGGCTTCGCGCAAGCCCAGTTTAACCCTCGATGCCTGGTGGGAGCAGACCAGCTGCGTCCTGGCACATCCCAGTTTCCCCAGGATCAAGCATGGTGCCACCACGTTGATCCTCTTGGGACTGTGGGCGGCTCCTCTCCCACCAGCCCGCCCTTATCAGCAAGAAAGTTAGTTGCCAAAATCTGCTGTCCCCAAGGGGCAAAAGACGATTAACTCAAGAATCAACAGTCTGATATTTTGGCTTAGTGGGAAAATCCTTGCGGTTTCCCAAGCTGGGCACATTAGGAGCTCAGTGGCTCACAGTGTGATCAGATTACAAACAATATCAGAATTACAGCTTTTAAATCTGGGGTTTAAAAAGACTTAGCAATTATCCAGCGCTGGGCACTCCCCACGCCACTCTGGAAACCAGGGCGACTTGGAGCCAGGACCCTCAGAGCGAAGAGTTGCTCCCAACTGTGGCTTTTCCATGGATGCCACCACCATTGACCGTGTGCCCGGCTGGTGCTGGACACCCCGTCCGCTGCCGTGGGAATGCTCCGTATGGGATGAGGAGCAAAGCACCCCTATCCGGTGGTCTTCTCCACCCGCCCAGGAAAGGACGGTGTAGGAGGCTGTTCCCAGCTGGCCTTTTCAGCTCTGGTGGTCATCCTTCATCTTGCATGTTCCTCAGCTGCCTTCATCCCTCCAGTATCCTTGAAAAAAAGAGTCCTGGTTTTCAGCCAGCACCCCCAGGGATGGGGCTGGCTGCTGGGATGCCGGAAAGGGGCTGGAAGGGCTGCTCTGCCACCCGAGCCGTCCTCCACATGGGGCCAGGTGGAGACCCTGGGGGAGTCAAAGCAAAGTCCAAGAGGTGTCCGGAGCCGTCCCTACACCGCATCCCAAACCGATGCTCACCCAGCAACGGGAGACGCAGGAGCAGGAGGAGACGATGGACCATCGGAGGCTCCCAGTACGTGCTCCAGCCTCCCGAGGCCTCTTCCAGGAGAAGGAGCATCCTCCAATCTCAGCTGTGTCATTAGATGGGAAGGGGAGAGTTTTTAACAAGGGCTCCTTTGTCCTTGATGCTAATTAGTCATTAAGGCTACATAAGCTGATGGACTCCCCACAGGGCTCAGCCCCTGGGCACCCACTGGTCCCCAGCATTTCTGTGGGTCCTCACTGGCGTTGGTGAGAGGCGGCATTGCCTCCCCAGGAGCCCTTCCCAGCACCCAGACCCTGCCTGCCCAGTCCCCCCCCCACGGCAGCGGGACATCTCCCAGCCTCCCCCCACGCTGGGAAGGGGTTTGGGGGGGGCTGCTGGCACCCATCAAGGCATGGTGGGGACAGGGACCCCACTTAGCCACCCAGGGGGGAAGATGGACCTTGCCCCATGGGCTCCCAGGCTGTGCCAGCGCTGGGGAGCGTGCGGTGCAGCGAACGTGCCAGTTCTCAGCTCCTCGCCACCCCACAGCCCCAGCAGAGCCAAGCGTCAGAGCCACGGGGGATTTGAAGGAGCCCAAGTGCCAGCCAGCGGAGCCACGGCCCCGGAGCTCCTCCTGGGCTGCAGACACGCAGGGCTGTTCCCTTGCCCCCGCACACACGTGTACCGGGGGCCAGCTGTGCTCTCGCACGCCCGCACACACAGGCAGCCCCGGGGGGGCTGGCGCAGGAGCAGGGCGGCGTTTGCCCCAGCCTGGCAGGGCTGCCTGCCCTCTTGGCACAGGCTGGGGCTGCTGGAAGGGGCGATTCCCCGGCTGTCGGGCGCACACGCGCCCGGGGGGACCTGGCACCGAGACGGGCTTGGCCACCGGCCAGCGAGCAAAGGGCCACAGAGGGGGGCCGGGGGCACAGCTGGACCCTGGGCACCAGCGGGCAGCCGGCCGCTGTCCTTATCCCATTGCTCCCAGAGCATCGCTGCGGGGGGCGGGTCACGCTGCCGTCGGGTGTGTGTTCGTGGGTGTGTGCACACGTGTGCGTGTCTGTAGGTGTTCAGGGCATGGGTTTTCACGCACGCGTGTGGGTTTGCGTGCACGCGTGTGGGTTTGTGTGCACGCATGCACATTCGTGCACGGCGGTAGATAGGCGGTACAGAGCCGTGCGGGAGGGTTGGGACTCTGTGTGTGCATGCACAGATGTTGTACCTCGGCATCTGTGCACACATTGCTCCCTACGCGCATACGTGTGTAAGTTTTGATGTGTTCTGAATGTGTGTGTGTGCATACGTGAGTTGTGCATACACACTGGAAAGGGTGTCCCCGCTTCCATGGGTTGCAATAACTCCTAGCCCATGGTACAGACTGTGGCAGGGTAAGATCCATCCCCAGGTAAGTGCATCCGCAGGTAGGTGCATCCCCAAGTACAAACATCCCCAGGGAGGAGCATCCCCAAGTACAAACATCCCCAAGGAGGAGCATCCCCTGGTAAGTGCATGCCCAAGTAGGTGCATCCCCAGGAGGAGCATCCCCAGGTAGGTGCATCTCCAGTTAGGTGCCTCCTCAAGTAGAAGCATCCCCAAGTAGGAACATCCCAGGTAGGAGCATTCCCAGGTAACTGCATCCCCAAGTAGGTGCATCCCCAAGTACGTCCATCTCCAGGAGGAGCATCCCCAAATAGGAGCATCCCCAGGTAGGTGCATCTCCAGGTAGGAACATCCCCAGGTAGGAGCATCCCCAGGTAGCTGCATCCCCAAGTAGGAGCATCTCCAGGAGGAGCATCCCCAGGTAGGAGCATCCCCAAATAGGAGCATCCCCAGGTAGGAGCATCCCCAGGTTGGTGCATCCCCAGGTAGGAGCATCCCCAGGCAGGTGCATCCCCAAGTAAAAATATTCCCAGGTAGGAGCATCCCCAGGTAGGTGCATCTCCAGTTAGGTGCCTCCTCAAGTAGAAGCATCCCCAAGTAGGAACATCCCAGGTAGGAGCATTCCCAGGTAACTGNGGAGCCACCCCAGGTAGCTGCATCCCCAAGGAGGAGCATCCCCAGGTAGGAGCATCCCCAGGTAGGTGCATCCTCAAGTAGGAGCATCGCCCAGTAGGAGCATCCCCAAATACAAACATCCCCAGGAGGAGCATCCCCAGGTATGTGCATCCCCAGGTAGGAGCATCCCCAGCCCGGCCCTCTCCCCAAAGATGCTCCCCTCTTCCTTGGGGGGACACACGATCTCTCCCCTCCTCGCCAGCCCCCTGCCCAGCTCCCGCCTGTCGTGCGCCTCAGCCCTGTCCCCGCTCGGGGCCGCAGCGTCTCCCCCAGCCCTTCTGCGCACGGCTGCAGCTGCGGGTGCCCCCAGAGAGCCCCCCGCCCTCGCCCCGCGCGGGGCAGCGCCAGCCGTGTGCCGGGCACAGCTTGCGGGGACAAGGCGCTCGGCAGCTCCCACCGGGCTCCCGGCAGCAGCCGGCGCGCGGGGTTTGGGGATGGAGAGGCACTGAGGTGTGCGAGGACACGTGGAACAGGGGGTCCCCACGCGAGAGGCCCCCACGGCCGCCAGAAGCTGTTTCGGGTTTTTAGCGCAGCTGGGACACAAGGGCTCGTGGGTGCTGCGGGGGCCGGGTCACGCTCACCCCGCTCTCGGTGGGGCGAGGGCTTAGACGGGGTGAGGCCAGGACACGCGTGTCCCCCGCGCCTTCACGGAGCCAGCGGGACGCATCCCGGTGCCTCTGCATGGCCACGGAGCCGACACACGTGTGTGTGTGCGCGCTGGCAGGCGTCACCTCCCTGTGTGCATGTATGGGGTGCTCACAAGAGTGTGTGCACACGCGGACACGTGCATCAGCACGTATGTGCATGGCGTGTCAGCGTGCACACGCGTCAGCGTGCTGCCTGCGCGTGTTTGTGTACGTGTGCGTGATATTTGTGTGTATGGGAACGTCCACGGAGGTGCCCACATGTGTGGGTGTGTGGGGCAGCACACGTGTGTGACTGTGTGCGTGTTCATGTCTACATGTGTGTGTTCATGCCGTGCACCCCATGAAGGCCGGGCAGAGCCAGCGGCAGCTCCATAAAGGCCCCCACACTCACCCCACAGCCGAGGCCACCCCCCACGGCTCTGGAGATGACCTTCCCAGGGAGTCCCGTGGCCAGTTCTGGCCCCATGGCCACGGAGGTGCACACATGTGTGCGCGCATCTGGGGCAGCACACGTGTGTGACTATGAGCATGTTTGCGTGCATGTCTACACGTGTGTGCACGTATGTTTGTGACGTGCACCCCATGAAGGCCGGGCAGAGCCCGCAGCAGCTCCATAAATGCACCCACATTCACCCCTCAGCCGAGTCCACCACCGTCACCACCCCCCATGGCTCTGGAGATGACCTTCCCAGGGAGTCCCATGGCCAGTGCTGGCCCCATGGCCAGCACTAGCCACCAGCAGCAGCCCACGGAGCCCAGCCCTGAGGTCAGGGATCCCAGCTGGACCCCAGCACGGGGGAATTGGGATCCTCTGGTTCCCCCCAGGCAGCCACTCACCACCAGCACCACGCTGGAGACCACAGAAAAGGAGACACCAGCCCTGGGGCGATGCTGCTTGAAACAAGACCACAACTTTATTTGAGCTAAAACCCCAATTCCGCTTTCTTTACAAAAGGATAAACATCTGCTCTCAGTACAAAAGGGAAGAAGCCCCCAGGAGCCAGGGGCTGGGCAGGGACCTCTGGAGCTCAAGTCATCTCCAAATTCCCAACTCTATACAAAACACCTCTGGCAAAACAGGGAGGTTTGGCCAGCCGGGCTCGCGAGGCCAGCGGGACATCAAAAATAGTTGCCTGGATTTTCTTGAAAAACAAAAATAGTTGCATAGCCTTTAAAAGTTATTGCTCATCTAGAAATAGAAGGGACGAGTCGGGAGCTGCTGGGCACCATCAGCCTCCAAAATCCACGAAATGGCCATGTTAAATATGTAGTTCAACATTAAATATGTAACCCCTTGGTTAAATACTTGGTTTCATCATCAGAAACGAGACCGTGAGGGCAGGAAGAGAATAAATTAAATAAATAATGGCTAATAAATAATCCTGGAGCAACAGCACTGCAAAAACCACACGTCTCCACAAAGCTAACTCCAACTAAGCACTTGGAAGTCAACTGGAACACGAGGAGGTTATTTAGCACATTCCACATTTCATGTAAAATGGAAAGAAATAAATTAGACCCCCCCCAACACACACACACCCAGAGTAAATAATAAATAAACCAGGAAATTAAGACACACTTCTTTTGGCAGGATGTCTTCAGGACACGGATCATGAGAAATAACACTACAAACCGTAAGAAGACGTGGCTCTACCAGGAGCAAGGGTTCAGCTGAGAGCTCCTCTTCCAGCCGGGATATTTGTGCTCTGACAGACCAACGCTCCCTTCACGAGGCTTCAAGAGCCATGTGCTGATGAGCTCATGGTGGTTGTGGGTCACAGGTGAGGTCTGGGGCTCAGAAGAAGACGGGCAGCCAGGCTCAGCGCAGGAGAAGAGCAGTGGAGGGACCATCATGGAGAAGCTCCGAGCCTGGCCAGACCATGCCGTCCCTGGATGATACAGTGGCAGCGAAGATAAGGTTCTCCATTGGGTGGGAAGCTTCAAGGAGGAGCAACCATGTTGGTCTTCTGCAAGTGGCTGAGATCATTCCCACCTCTGCCAGCTCATCTGGCTGTGGTTGAACTGGGAAAACCATGACCCCATCAGAGCCTGAGCTGTGTGCTGATGAGCTCATGGTGGTTGTGGGTCACAGGTGAGGTCTGGGGCTCAGAAGAAGACGGGCAGCCAGGCTCAGCGCAGGAGAAGAGCAGTGGAGGGACCATCATGGGGGAGCTCCGAGCCTGGCTGGACCATGCCGTCCCCGGAAGATATGTTGGCAGCAAAGATAAGGTTCTCTGTTGGGTGGGAAGCTTCAAGGAAGAGCAACCGTGTTGGTCTTCTGCAAGTGGTTGAGATCATTCCCACCTCTGCCATAGATGAACTGGGAAAACCATGAGCCCATCAGTGCCTGTGGAAGGGGAACCGGTCATCCCAAGGGGCAGGAGGGGCTTGTCTCCACCTGATGCGAGACAGAGGTGTGCNGGCTCTGGAGATGACCTTCCCAGGGAGTCCCATGGCCAGTGCTGGCCCCATGGCCAGCACTAGCCACCAGCAGCAGCCCACGGAGCCCAGCCCTGAGGTCAGGGATCCCAGCTGGACCCCAGCACGGGGGAATTGGGATCCTCTGGTTCCCCCCAGGCAGCCACTCACCACCAGCACCACGCTGGAGACCACAGAAAAGGAGACACCAGCCCTGGGGCGATGCTGCTTGAAACAAGACCACAACTTTATTTGAGCTAAAACCCCAATTCCGCTTTCTTTACAAAAGGATAAACATCTGCTCTCAGTACAAAAGGGAAGAAGCCCCCAGGAGCCAGGGGCTGGGCAGGGACCTCTGGAGCTCAAGTCATCTCCAAATTCCCAACTCTATACAAAACACCTCTGGCAAAACAGGGAGGTTTGGCCAGCCGGGCTCGCGAGGCCAGCGGGACATCAAAAATAGTTGCCTGGATTTTCTTGAAAAACAAAAATAGTTGCATAGCCTTTAAAAGTTATTGCTCATCTAGAAATAGAAGGGACGAGTCGGGAGCTGCTGGGCACCATCAGCCTCCAAAATCCACGAAATGGCCATGTTAAATATGTAGTTCAACATTAAATATGTAACCCCTTGGTTAAATACTTGGTTTCATCATCAGAAACGAGACCGTGAGGGCAGGAAGAGAATAAATTAAATAAATAATGGCTAATAAATAATCCTGGAGCAACAGCACTGCAAAAACCACACGTCTCCACAAAGCTAACTCCAACTAAGCACTTGGAAGTCAACTGGAACACGAGGAGGTTATTTAGCACATTCCACATTTCATGTAAAATGGAAAGAAATAAATTAGACCCCCCCCAACACACACACACCCAGAGTAAATAATAAATAAACCAGGAAATTAAGACACACTTCTTTTGGCAGGATGTCTTCAGGACACGGATCATGAGAAATAACACTACAAACCGTAAGAAGACGTGGCTCTACCAGGAGCAAGGGTTCAGCTGAGAGCTCCTCTTCCAGCCGGGATATTTGTGCTCTGACAGACCAACGCTCCCTTCACGAGGCTTCAAGAGCCATGTGCTGATGAGCTCATGGTGGTTGTGGGTCACAGGTGAGGTCTGGGGCTCAGAAGAAGACGGGCAGCCAGGCTCAGCGCAGGAGAAGAGCAGTGGAGGGACCATCATGGAGAAGCTCCGAGCCTGGCCAGACCATGCCGTCCCTGGATGATACAGTGGCAGCGAAGATAAGGTTCTCCATTGGGTGGGAAGCTTCAAGGAGGAGCAACCATGTTGGTCTTCTGCAAGTGGCTGAGATCATTCCCACCTCTGCCAGCTCATCTGGCTGTGGTTGAACTGGGAAAACCATGACCCCATCAGAGCCTGAGCTGTGTGCTGATGAGCTCATGGTGGTTGTGGGTCACAGGTGAGGTCTGGGGCTCAGAAGAAGACGGGCAGCCAGGCTCAGCGCAGGAGAAGAGCAGTGGAGGGACCATCATGGAGAAGCTCCGAGCCTGGCCAGACCATGCCGTCCCTGGATGATACAGTGGCAGCGAAGATAAGGTTCTCCATTGGGTGGGAAGCTTCAAGGAGGAGCAACCATGTTGGTCTTCTGCAAGTGGCTGAGATCATTCCCACCTCTGCCAGCTCATCTGGCTGTGGTTGAACTGGGAAAACCATGACCCCATCAGAGCCTGAGCTGTGTGCTGATGAGCTCATGGTGGTTGTGGGTCACAGGTGAGGTCTGGGGCTCAGAAGAAGACGGGCAGCCAGGCTCAGCGCAGGAGAAGAGCAGTGGAGGGACCATCATGGGGGAGCTCCGAGCCTGGCTGGACCATGCCGTCCCCGGAAGATATGTTGGCAGCAAAGATAAGGTTCTCTGTTGGGTGGGAAGCTTCAAGGAAGAGCAACCGTGTTGGTCTTCTGCAAGTGGTTGAGATCATTCCCACCTCTGCCATAGATGAACTGGGAAAACCATGAGCCCATCAGTGCCTGTGGAAGGGGAACCGGTCATCCCAAGGGGCAGGAGGGGCTTGTCTCCACCTGATGCGAGACAGAGGTGTGCCCACACCCCACCACCCCAAGGAGGGAGGAAAAGGAGCCGTAATGTCTTGGCAATGGACGATCCCAAGTGCTGGAGTGCGTTCAGGCAGAAAGTCCTGCAGGGTGGAGCCACCTTCACGAGCATCTCTGGGGCAGAGGGAGTGGGAGGCAACGGCTCAGCTTTCGGCGGTGGCTGCTCAAAGTTCGGCTGTCGGGAAGGGTTCACGTGGCTCCTGGGGACAGCTCGGAAACCAGCAAGGTGGCACCAGCGCAGAGCTGTTGGCAGAGGACAGGAGAGCCAGCCAAACCTTCCACGCCGATGTCCTGCAGAGATGCTCAGAAGTCTCTCACCCTGTAGTAGCGATTTCCTCGCTCCAGTTGTGTCCGTTCTAGAACCAGCTCCACGACGCGGCTGAACTTCTCTCTGCGTCAAGAATTTGGGTCTAACTCTGCTTTGCTATTCATTGAAGATGGCGTTGAGCTGGGGCCCGGCCACGTGGTGTGGGTAGGACTCATAGCTCATGTCTATGGGGATCTCGTAGCGGGGGACTGTGTTTTGGAAGTGAGAGGCATGTCCATGTGCTCCAGCCAGGCTGACGGAGGGATAGTGGGCCATGAAGGTGTAGGATTTCTCCAGGTCTGGAGACCCATCTTGTTTCAAGGAGAAGTTCCCGCTGATGCTCAGGGGCGGCGTCAGGGGACCCTCATAGGGGGGAGTGGTGCAGTCAGAGGGATGGTTTCCAAAGGAAGCATCCACCAAGCTCTTGAAGGTCGGAGGCTTTAAATGCAGCAGATGGGTTTCCATGGTCCCGTAGGGTGGACTTGGGAGCCCCGGGGACTGGTAGCTGAAGGAGTGGCTGGATATGGCTGATTCACACACCGGGGACTTTTCTTCATGCTTCTCCAGGAACAAGGTCTGCGGTCCCAGCTGCAGACAGCCCGCCACCAGGTTGCTGGTGGGCTGGGACAAGCCCTTGCAGAGCATCTCCACAAAGCTCTTCCCTTCAGGAGTCTGCCCCGTCTCGAGCACCTCAGAGAGAGCCCAGATGTAGTTCCTCGCAAGCCTCAGCGTCTCAATCTTGGACAATTTCTGAGTCTTGGAGTAGCAGGGCATCACCCTCCTCAGGTTGTCAAGAGCATCATTCAGACCATGCATCCGTGTGCGCTCCCGGGCATTGGCCTTGACCCGCCGGGCCCGGAACCGCTCCAACCTTGCCTTAGTCATTTTCTTCTTCTTTGGTCCTCTTCTCTTCGGCTTTTCCCCATCATCCTCTTCCTCCTCTTCTTCCTCGATGCTGTCGTGCTCTTCGTTCAAGCCAGACATCAGTCCAAAAGGACCTTGCCTGCTGTCCTCTTCCTTCAGCTCATCTTTGGAGCTCAACGTTTCCTCCATCCAAGCTTGGGTGCTCACCAGCTCCGCCATCTCTTTGGGCTTGGCATACGTCTTGGTCATCTCCGATCTCTGCAACAAGAGGACAAGAGATGTTAAGGAATTCCATCAGGAGAGTCACTCAACATGTTGAGGGCATTAGGAACTGGGGTCAAAATCATCTTCCAGAGGCATCAACTGCTTTTTGTCCACCAATGGCACTTACAGAATCTATTTATCCATCACCTATCTATTTATCTACCTACAGTAATTTCTCCTGAATTTTCTGGGGAGCCACTGAAGCCTCTGCATGGGGCCCAGCAGCTCTTTACCAGGGCTCAGGGCTTCTAACAATTCGATTTGGGGGTTATTCCCGCTCATGAGTCCCTCCCCTCATGGCTTCAACCCTGGTTGTGGGCTGCAAAAGGGAGCCAAGATCCTCTGCTTCTGGAGATTTTCCTGCCCAAGCTCTTCTAACCTGAGCACGTTTGCTTGAACCTTCGTTTCCCTCTGCCGCAATGAACACACTCGCACCGCACCAACCAGCCCGGGTTTCATGTTCATCAGCCCCCCAAATCCTGTCATCGTGCCTGACTCATTTAATAAAGCTTAGCATCTAAGCAGCTTTGCTGAAAGTGTGCTGCCCAAGCCCTGGCTCCGCTGCCCCTCTCCACCCCATGCGGAAAATCCCACTTTTAATATGCGAGATGGGGCTTGAGGGCTGGATTAGGGTGTTAATTGCTGCGCACAGCCATCGTATCCCCGGAGGACCATGCGGCCCCAATTAACTTTTCGGCGGAGTAATAGGGGGTCTGTCAGATGCTTGGAAATCTGGTGGGCGAAGGTGGTGAAGGACCATCTCTTGGACGAATGGATGGGTATGGCTGAGCCAGGATGGAGAAGGTCCAAATGTCTCCTGTGAGCATCCTGGTGGGACCACAGGGCTGCACCCGCTCTGGGCGGTGAGAGCAGCCCAGAAATGCTGCGGATCTGCTCCAAACCCCCTTCCAGGCTGCAAGCCGAGGGTTATTTCACTCCACCCTTGGAGACCTACCCCAAACGCAGCACCCCTGCCTGCACCTCCCGTCCCCCACTGGTCCCGTGCACCAAAATCCATCCCAGAAGAAAACCCGTGGGTTTGGGGCTGTGTTCGAGAGGCGACCCCAGTGTCTTCCCCTGTTCCCTGTGCTCCGCGGAACAGTATTCCCATGGAAATGTTTCAGAAGGATGTCTCTTTGGAAATCCAGTTTGAATTTTTAGGGATTTTTGCTCTCTTTCTCCAGAATATTGATTTTGTTTTTAAAGGGGGGAAAAGTAGACAAAGAGGGAATTGCCTGATGAAGTCACTTCAGTAGTTTCCCAGTTTCCCAAGCAAGGAGACGGTGGGAACCCACTGTGAAATGGGAAGCTTGTCCAGCCTCTTATATTTTTCATTTTCAAACATCTCCATCCCACATTGTCTGAAAGAACAACAAGAAACTCATTGCAGAAAAAAGCCTGCTGTAGCCAAAAACTTAATTTTGAAGTAGGGATGGCTGCGCTCATGGCAGAGGGAGATGCTCGCCCTTTGTGTCACCAGGCACCGAGTTCCTGTCCCAAAACAAGTGGGTTCAATTCCTTCTCCTTTCCTGTAGGACCAGGAACTTGGTTTCAAGCCACCACTGGTTTCTTTTCAAGGGACTCGATCCCCCAGAGGAGGGCAGTTGGTTCAGGACAAAGACTGACCGACCCCAGCCCTGCGCAGCCCTGGGTACGAAGACCCTGACCCCGAACGGGGCCACCCAAGGCAGAAGAAACACAGAGGGCTGAGGAAGAGGATGCAGGAAAAGATGCTGGCACAAGAGCCAGGGACAATATGGGCAGCTGGGACCAGGAATTTCTCCTGGAGAGGGGCAGGAGGGACAAGAAACCTGCAAGCACACCACAAAAATTAGGATTTGCTTGAGAGCTCTGCCTCTGGGAACGCAGCAGGATGTGGCCCAGCTGTACGTGAAGGCGGTGGGCTCCGGCTGCAGGGCGGATTAAAAGCCCCACAGCTGCTCCATCAGCTCCAGCACGGCCAACGGGGTGGCGACGGGGACACCGGTGTCGGCTGAGTCCTGAACCCGGGGCTGCCCAGAGCTCCCAGTCCCACTCATGGTCCCAGTCCCAGTCCCACCCTCAGCCAACTGGGGCAGGGGAGAGGGGATGCATTGACGTTTTGGGCAGGCAGAATCTGCTCAAGGGCAGCCCTGCAGCATCCACACAGACCTGGAAGAGTGAGAAGAAGGTGGGGGATGCTGGTTTCCTCCCTGCTGGGGTCCTGGCCCCGGGCAGGACTCGTTGGGGAAGGGGCTGCCCCTGCAGAGCACCGGGCCGCCCCTCCCCGGGCTCCCCCCTCGCCGGGCTGCCCCCTCCCCGGGCTGCCCCCTCCGGCAGCGGAGAAACAAAAGCCGGGGGCTGTGGCAGGTCCTTCATCCCCTCCTTCACCTTCATCACTTCCATCTCCAGCGAAAGCCACCCCCGGGGGTGGCCGGACCCACCGCCAGCCAGTGCCCGGCCCCGGGGAAGAGCAGAGCCCCCAGCACGGGGGTCCCGGGGCTGCGGCTCCATCCCCGACGGCTGCGGGGAGCCGGGTGGGGGGCGGCTGGGGCTCGGTGTCGCCGGCTCCACCCCCCCCTTCGCCCGCCACCCCCGGCAGAGCCCCCCACCCCAGGACGGGGTCCCGCTGCTCCGCCGTCGGGGCAGAGCCCCCCGCGCCGTCCCGGGGAACCGGGCACACCGAGCGGCCACGGAGCCCCGTCGGAGGGGACCGACACGTCCCTTCGGGTCCCGCCGCACCCCCGGGGGTCCCAGCCCGCCCTTACCTGGGCACCGGAGCGAGTCCCCGCTGTCACTTGCCCGGGCGCATGGTGCCTCCAGCCCCGGGGGCGCGGGCAGCTCCCGCGGCGGCGGCACCGGGAGCGGCACCGGGAGCGGGCAGCTCGGCTGTCGGGCGGTTTTGAGAGCTCCGCGCTGCCGGCGGCTCCTGCCTGGCCGCGGATCCCCCGTGGCTCCTCCCACGGGGGGAGGTGACCGAGCCCGGCTCCTCCCGCCCCCCCTACCGGGGCCCCGACGGCAACCCCGGGACATCCCTGGGTGGGGGACCCCCGGTGGGGACCCCCGGTCCCTGGGCATCCCTGGGTGGGTGCCCCTCGATGAGCATCCTCGGGTGGGTACGCTGGCTGGGGTCCCGTGGATGGGCACCCTTGGATGAGCACCCTGAGATGAGCACCTTAGGATGGGCATCCCTGCATGAGCACTCCTAGATGGACACCCCTGAATAGGGACCCCTAGATGGGTGCCCCTGAATGAGAACCCTTAGGTGGGTATCCCTGGACCTACAGTACTCTTAGAAGAGCACCTTGGGATGAACACTTTGGGATGGGCATCCCTGGATGACCCCCCCCCGAATGAGCACCCCTGGATGGGCACCCCTGGACCAGCACCCTTGGAAGAGCATCCTGGGATGAACACCTGAGGATGGGAACCCCTGGATGGGCACCCCTGGACCAGCACCCTTGGAAGAGCATCCTGGGATGAACACCTGAGGATGGGCACCCTTGGGTGAGCATCCCTGGACCAGGACCCTTGGATGAGCACCCTGGAACACCTTTAGGATGGGCACCCCCGGATGGGCACCCCTAGGTGGACATCCCTAGATGGGCACCCCTGAATGGGTCTTCTTGGACCAGTACCCTTGGAAGAGCACCCTGGGATGGGCATCCCTAGGTGGGCACCCCTGGAGGATGAGCACCCCTAGGTGGGCACTCCTGAATGGATATCCCTGGACCAGCACCCTTGGAGGAGCACCCTGGGATGAACACCTGAGGATGGGAACCCCTGGATGGGCACCCCTGGACCAGCACCCTTGGAAGAGCATCCTGGGATGAACACCTGAGGATGGGCACCCTTGGGTGAGCATCCCTGGACCAGGACCCTTGGATGAGCACCCTGGAACACCTTTAGGATGGGCACCCCTGGATGGGCACCCCTAGGTGGACATCCCTAGATGGGCACCCCTGGATGGGCACCCCTGGAGGATGAGCACCCCTAGGTGATGAGCACCCCTAGGTGGGCACTCCTGAATGGGTATTCCTGGACCAGAACCCTTGGAAGAGCACCCTGGGATGAGCACCCCTGGACGGGCACCCCAGTTTGCCCAGCACCAGGACAGACCCAGCCGTGCAGCTCCACGGGGGGAGTCCCCCAGGGTGTCCCCGTCCGACAGGACACGGCCGAGCACGACGTGACGGTGACACGGGGCTGCCGGGGTGTCACACCGGGGTGTCATCACCCTCTGCCCGCCTCGGCCGGGCACCGCCATGGTGACGCGGGCGCTGGGGACAGCCGGGGGGGCCAGGGCCTGGGCGACGCTGGCTCCGACCCAGGTGCTGGGGGTGGGCGCGGGGGCCGCGGCTCCCTCCCAGCTGTAATGAGAGAGCAAAGGGGGAGTAATTAGTGGCTGGTACAGCCAGAAGGGGCCCGGCTGAGCTCGCCGCCGCTCAGACAAGGGAAGGGGCCCCGGGGCTCCACAGCCCCTGGCCGGTGAGGGGGGGCGATGGAAAAAGACCCCCCCCATTAATTAAGGGATGGACGTTATGGGTCCCCCTCCTCTGTCCACCCCTCCCCGGAACTGGGGCTCGGCTCCCCCAACCTCAGGGGCTGCAGCCCCCCGGCCCGGGGAAGGGGCTGGGCTGGGACCCCCTCCGCAGCAGTGGGGCTGGAAGCCGAGCGATGCCGAAGGCACCCCAAAAGTCATCCCTCTGCCCACCCCCCCCACACA
>VYZM01010451.1:7605-26015 GCA_013398915.1 Dromas ardeola
TTGTCCTTGACAACCCTTGCCAGATTTAATTCCAAGTGGACCTTAGCCTTCCTCACTGCATCCCTGCATACTCTGACAACATTCCCATACTCCTCCCAAGTGGCCAGTCCCTTTTTCCACATTCTGTAAACTTCCTTCTTCCATTTGAGATTTTCCAGAAGCTCCCTACTCATCTATGCAGGTCTCCTACCTCATTTGCCTGATTTCTTACTCATAGGAATGCATCGATCCTGAGCTTGGAAGAATATTAACCAGCTCTCTTGCACCCCCCTTTCTTCTAGAGCCTTAGCCCATGGGATTCCTGCAAGCAGGTCTTTGAAGAAGCCAAAGTCAGCTCTCCTGAAGTCCAGGGTTGTAATTCTACTTTTTGCCCCGCTTCTTCCACGCAGGATCCTGAACTCCACCATCTCATGGTCACTGCAGTCAAGGCTACCCCCAAACTTCATATCCCCAACTAGTCCTTCTTTGTTTGTTAGCACAAGGTCCAGTGGCACACCTCTCCTCATTGGTCCTTCCCCGACCTTTCTCAAAAAGTTATCATCAATGCTTTGTAGAAATCTCCTGGACTGTGTGTGCCTCGCTGTGTTGCCTTTTCAGCAAATATCAGGGTAGTTGAAGTCCCCCATGAGAGCCAGGGCCTGTGATCATGAGGCTATTTCCAGCTGTCTGTAGGCCTCATTGACTTCCTCTTCCTCATCTGTGGGTCTGTAGTAAACACCCACACCAGTATCTCCCATATTATCCTGCCCCTTAATTCTTACCCATAGCCTCTCAACACGTTCTTCATGCACCCCTATGCAGAGCTCGATATATTCCAGTTGCTCTCTCACCTAAAGAGCAACTCCACCACCTCACCCCACTGGCCTGTCCTTCCTAAAAAGTACCTAGCCATCTGTCCTGGTTCTGGTGGGCATAGGGTTCATTTCCCCAAGGATCTGGAAGGGACACAGGTGCACACATCCCATGTGAGCCATGCCCAGTCTGCAGCAGGGAGCTGCCAGGGGAGGGGGCAGGAAGTTGACGCTTGGGAGCGGGCTGGGGTGTCCCGGGTCTGGTCGGTGAGCGGTGGTTCTGTTATCGTGTTTGTACATTTCTCTGTACATTCCTCTCTCAGTGTTGTTGTTGTTTTCCTGTTGTCTTTTCTGTTCTGTTAAACTGTCTTTGTCTCACACCATGAGTTTTGCCTTTTTCTTCTGATTCTCCTCCACGGCTGTGGGGCGTTGAGAGAGCAGCTGCATGCTTCTTTGTTGCCAGCTAAGGCTAAACCATGACACCATCCATGACAGCATTCCAATCATGCGAGCTATCCCACTGTGTCTCTGTAATTGCAGTGAGATCATGGCCCTGTGACTGTACACAGGTCTCTCGTTCTTCCTGCTCATACCCCATGCTGCATGCGTTGGGGTATAGGCCTTTCAGAGAGGTAGGAGAGGACACAGGTTTCCCTGGAGGGGTGCAAGAGGATCCACCACAGCCATTCACACCCTTGAGGTGGTTGGCCTTCTGAATCTCATTTTGGGAGTCAGCTAAGAAACATTTGTTGCTGCTCTGGTTGGCCTGGCTTATTTCCCAGTTGGATGCGATGGCGTGAGCATTGCTATCTTGGACCCCACCCCCCGAGTCCTTCAATTTAAAACCCACCTCACCAACTTGGCCAGACTGCTGCCAAAGATTCCTCTGCCTCTTCTAGACAGGTGGATTCCATCCCTCTCTAACAGGCCATATTCATTAAAGAATGTCCCATTGTCATAAAAGCCAAAACCCTCACAATGGTACCAGCCACGTCGCCAGGAGCTGATATGCATTATCTGTCCATTTCTGGCTGATCCCTTTCCTCTAATGGGTAAAATGGAGGGAAGGTAACTTGGGCACCAATTTTTTTCACTTGCACCCCCAGGGCTTTATAGTCTTCCTTAATTCTGCCCAGGTTCCAGCTTGCAGTGTCATTCATGACCACATGAAAGAGTAACAGTGGGTAGTAGTTTGTGCTCTTGACAAGTTGTGGCACCCTCTCGGCAACATCTCAAACCTTACCTCCCAAAAGGACACAGACCTGTTGGAGCGGGTTCAGAGGAGGCCACAAATGATCAGAGGGCTGGAGCACCTCTCCTATGAAGAAAGGTTGAGAGAGTTGGGGTTGTTCAGCCTGGAGAAGAGAAGACTTCAGGGAGACCTTATAGCCCCTTCCAGTACTTAAAGGGGACCTACAGGAAAGATGGCGGAGACTTTTTATCAGGGAATGTAGTGAGAGGATGGGGGATAACAGTTTTAAACTGAAAGAGGGTAGATTAAAATTAGATAATAGGAAGAAATTTTTGACTCTGAGGGTGATGAGCCACTGGCCCAGGTTGCCCAGAAAAGCTGTGGATGCCCCGCCCCAGGAGGTGTTCAAGGCCTGGTTGGACGGGGCTTTGAGCAGCCTGGTCTAGCGGAAGGTGTCCCTGCCTATGGCAGGGGTCTTGGAACTAGATGGTCTTTAAGTACCCTTCCAACACAAACCGTTCTATGATTCTATGACTCTGTGATTCCAGTCAGCCTCTACAGAACTGTATGTGTAATCTAGGAAAGTGATTTGGCTTGTTTGGAGGAATCTGTAAATTAAATCTGTAAGCTACTCTACAACCAATATGTGCAATCAGTCAACACCTCCTGAGAATGGTGCAACTAATACAGATGTCTAAACTGGGATGAGTTGCCACTTGGAGGTGCTACATGACTTGTGAGCTGCTACACGCAAAGAGCTTTCTGCTTCCCTAGCTGGTAATAACAGATGTTGTCACTGACATAATCTGCTCCTCTGATTTGCAGTGAAGAAACCAAAGTTTCTGAAGAATCAGGCAACTGCTTTCACTGAACAGACTTAATGGGCAACAGTAGGATTATTACCTTGTCTGGCATTGTCTTTTATGATGTTCTGTGGAACTGGTTTAACAGGGAGAAGAAGAACAATGAAAATACAGATGGTGAAGATTGTAAAGACATTTTACAATGGACTGGACGGAGGAGTAAATAGTTCTTGGGTATTTGAAAGAACTATGGTTACCTGAAAAGATTTAAGTTTTACAGAATGACTGAATTTGACGAAAGATCAATCTGGGAAGCAAGTTCCACGTTGTTTATTTTTCACTCAGTCAATGTAATAAAGTGAGTCATCATTTGTTGCAAGAAGGCTTCTCCTCCCTTCTTTTCCCATAATACATTTTTTTTTGCACTTTTATTCTTTATCGTCTTTAACGCAAACCCACCTATTTTTCTATCTTTTAAATAATTAATGAGGAGCTATATTGCAACAGTGATGACAATAAAACATTACATATAACATATTTATTTAGCTGATATCCAGAGGTTCAGGTTGGTGTTAGTAAAACTAGTCAGAATTTAGCTAGCTAATGCCTGTGAACTAGTACTGAGTACCAAAGTCCCACATGTATTGAGTTCTGAAGAATGGGAACCAGTCTGATAACTCAAATTTTTATAGTTTCCCATTCAGCAAAGAATTAAACCATGCTTTTAGAGAGACTTAGTGTTCATCTTCATGCATGAATACAGTCAGTTACATAAAAGCCTTCATCATTTGGTGCTGGAGAATATGCCTGGAGAAGAGACAGAGCTCAGCCTTAGCTAGTGCATTAGAACGGCAGGAGTATGAAACATCTTAGACTTAAACCCTGACTTTCATCTTGTTACAAAGGTAACTAACTTATTATTCATGTGAAATTTTTTGAAAACAGACTCCTAGGAAAGTAGATTTATTTTCTTGCAACACCTGTAGTTTCAAATACGTCATAGAGTTTAGAAACCTCAGCAAAAATAGGATCTCTTCTTGTCCCTTAAACTTTGTCACGGTTTTCTTAGATTGGAAAGAAATTGGAATAGGTTAGTAGAAACTGACTTCAGTGACATGTTTTTCTTTTGAAGTCTTATTTTAGTCCTCTCAGTTTTCTTTTTGAAGATTGGATTTGACTGTACAGTGGTATTATGAACTACAGCAGCTGTATAATTTTCCATATTTTGAAATCAGGAATAAACAAAAAGCTAGTATTGATGGAAAAGAAATCAAAAGTATTGAGTAGTTTATTAATAACATGCCTTTATGTTAGAGAGTCATTTCACTTTCAATTCACTGCTGATTCATGTTTCATATACATTCAAATTTAAAATATGGCGTTGAATCTTCCCTTTCCTCTCCCCCCCAGTTATTCACAGCACTAGACACATAAGTAAATGTTGCAATGGAAAACCAAACGATGGTCAAGAATTTCATCCTTGTGGGTTTCACAGCTGGCAGGAAGTTGCAGATCATTATCTTTGTGGTTCTCCTCATCATCTACCTATCAATTATAATTGGAAACTTAGTGATTGTCACCATCAGCATAGTGGACCGTGGGCTCCATGTGCCCATGTATTACTTTATTTGGAACTTCTCACTCTTGGAAATTGGTTTCACTTCCTCTGTCATTCCTAAGGTCTTGTTCAACCTAGCATCAGGAGAAAGGACAATTTCTGTGACTGGTTGCTTTGTTCAATTTTTTTTATATTTCATCTTTGGCATGACAGAGTTTCTTCTCTTGACAGCAATGTCAATTGACAGGTATGTCACCATCTGCCATCCCTTGACTTACTCCACCATAATGAGCAATGGGTTTTGTAGCTTATTAGTACTTGGTTCATGGGGGCTGAGCTTTGTACTTCTCATTGGCCCATCAGTTGCTGTCTTCCAGTTACCTTTTTGTAACCAAAACATTAACCATTTCTTCTGTGACAGTGCAGCTTTGGTAAAACTTTCCTGCATAAAAACATCTGTTCTAGATCTTGTTAACTTCTCAATAGCTGTTTTTTCTCTCCTGGGCACTCTCATTATCACAGTCCTGTCTTATGCCAATATAATTTCCACTATATTGCACATTTCATCTGCTTCAGGGAGGCAGAAAGCCTTTTCCACTTGTGCATCTCACTTTATTGTTGTCTTCATGTCTTATGGGAGTTGCATTTTCATATATGTTAAACCTATACACATGGGTGGGCTTGACATCAGCAAAGGAGTAGCTATTCTCAACACCGTGGTATCTCCTCTGCTCAACCTATTCATCTTCAGTCTGAGAAACAGGCACATTCAAGAAGCCTTGCAAAAATATTTGTCCATGTGCAGTTCTTACAGAACAATTCTGCGTCTGATGACAAGTGAAAAGTAAAGAAACTTTATGGTGAAGCACGTTAAAGGCTGAAGACATACAAATATTCCCAGTATGCATTTGTGCAGTGAATGTCAGAAACTTTGTTACTGTCTCTGATCTCTTGTCCCTCACTCACTTTTTTGCCTACATGACAAAAACTTCAATATGGTGGAAGATGAGTCTCCAGTACACTTTAGCAATATAGCAGCTGGTTCTGAAAAGAAAACCAGGCACTTGATATACACCATAGCGGAAATACAGGAGTGATTTAGGATGGCAATAGTAAGAGGAGAAAGACCATATTGGTGTATGAACATGGACTCCAGCACACTGAACTTGCCACAGGAAGGTACACTGGGTGAGGATACAGAAGAAAGAAGTTTTTCTTTGATCTAGAGAGTTGTCAATGCTGTGGATTTGCAAACTTTAGTTTACAAGCTCTGATTGTTCTCTTTCTGTGCTAATGGAATTTTCTTTCAGTTTCAGAGAAACAGAACTAATGTTATTCTGTCAGGGACCCTGATGGGTGGTGGGATACTTTAAGGCATATATATTTGCTTACTGCCTGAATCCTTGCCTTGTAGTGGTTGTGTTGTGTTATAGTTTTGCCTTCTGTGGGAAGTGTGGACTTTGAATACTGATTAATGAAGAGCTTCTAGAAATCTGTCAGTGCATTTTAAGATCCATCTTCTGGAAGAGTACTGAGAGCCTGGGGGTTGAGGTGGTATTTGTACTTTTGTGAGCCTTGGGTGGAGATATGTTCTACTCAATCTAGTGGGAAAACCCTTGAACTTTAAACATACAAGAAAATGAAAAACTCCAGACTTGTTTTTGAACACCTTGCAATTCCAAAGCTGTTAGGAAGATTTTCAGGGTGGCCACTTTTAAAATCTGAAGCCAGAGTTCAGAAGAAGAAAACCTCATGCATTTCACGTTCGTGTTTGTTCTTTAGTGTTGTCATCTGAGGCCATACCTATTTGGACTTGTCTAAGAAGACTCTGGGCATGAAGGTCATGTTGACTTTACCAGCTCTTTCCAGATGAATTTTCTTTCCTAACCTCACTGTTTCGCTTGACCTCTGTGGTGGACCTGTTAATTGCCAGTATTGTTTATAGCACCTTCTTTTTTTGAGACTGAATTGAAAAGACTTTTATTTCAGAATAAAATATTATTTTATAACAAAAATTAAGTGTTTTATTTATTTATTTATTTTTACTCAGGAAAATAATCCTTTGGCCTTTGCCCAAAAGACAGCTCCCTTTTCTGTTTTTCAAAATGGCTGTGTAAAAATACAGTTGTTATTTTAGGCGTGTCATGATCATGTAAGTCCAAAAGCAAAATAAATGTGGATCATTGCAACATATCATCTGTTCCTTCCCTGATGCTAATTATGAAAACTACAAAAGTTTTAATTACTGTGGTATCATCACCGTTAGAGCTATGAGGATTAGGAAAAGTTAGGAAACTCTGTTAATTGAATGGTCTGGAACTAGTAAAGCCTGAAAAGTTTCTCCAGTTACTCTTCAAAACTGTTTTTCTCGCATGGAAGTGAAGCATTTAGTGTGTCTAGTGACAGAACAAAAGAAAACCAAAAAACCCAAAAACTCACTTGAAGCTGTTTTGGCAACAGATGCAGGCCACAATTTAGCAAACATTTGAAAACATGAGCTCAGTGATTAGCTAGTGCCTCCATGAACACACGTTTAGGTCATAAACTGCAGATCAGTTGAAGAGTGTGTTACTCTCTATAGCGAGCAGTTCGTATCTCCACATCAGTACAGTTAAGAAAACCACAAAACCAAATGTTTCCTTTTTCCTTTTAACTCTTTCTTGTTAAAGCTTGGATGTGGTCAGAAATATTTATTTGTTTATTTTTCCTAGAGAGAAACTGGAAATATTAGGAGATTTACAAAGTGTGTTTCTGTTCTAGACTTCACACAATATCTGCAACGGGGCTTCATTTAAATGATTGCTACTTTAAATAGATCATTTTCAGAGCTTTGTAAAACACAGCAGGATGTGTACTCCTGAACCTGTAGGACCAGGTGAAATCAAAGATGATCTTTGGAGGATCTTAGCTGACAGTATTAGTGAAGTGAACTTGCTTAATGTAGACATTATAATGTAGATTTAAAAATTCGCCAGTCTTCCCATTAGGTTACTTCCTAGGTTACTGCTCTAGCAGTGACCCGTTCTTATTGAAGGAGGCACGCAAGTTTCATGGTTGTTGCAAAATGTGCAAGTAGGGTGGCCAGGCAGGATGGTGTTACAATAGTAGATAGAGGAGGAGGTAAATCAGGCCATCCCAGTACAAAGTAGTAGGTTCAGAAGGGAAGTCCTGTGTTATTGAACCCAAATGCTTTTTTGTGTAATTTTGTCGCATGGATCAAGCACAATCTTGAACCTATTTATGTTGCTTGCCAACCTCAAGACCCAACTGGGGATGTTGCATCTTGATGGGTATCACACATTGGCAATGCCTCTGAAGAAGTGTGAGTGAGCACAGCTTTTCCCGTCACAGATGTCTCCCCGATCACAGAAAGGCTAGAAATATAGTAAAGGGCGTTAATTGTTTGTCTGAACACATTGCTGCACAGAAGTGGGAGAAGAGTCATAACTATTATGTCTGTCATGTTGGTATACTGTGAGTCTAGCCATCGGAACTGGAGTCCTATTTTGCAGGAATAAAGTACATATATAAAATGCTGGGATCATTTTAAGGATTTCTGAATATTGATTTTGCAGAAGACGTAGTGAGTAATTCAGATATGTCTGTCTGAAACACAACAGTGTTTCAGTTCTGTACCAGTTTTTCATTAGCTCAGCAAACATACTGAGATGGGAGGAGAGGTAATAACTGTGTCTAGTTTTCTCCTGAGGAAAATTAACCCTGAAGAGAAAGAAATAAATAAAAAATAACATGACAATTAGAAGAAGTATCTTGCCATTTTATTTAAAACTAGATATACAGAGAAAAATATCAAGAGCAGAAATATCGGGAAAGGTTGAAAAGGAGGAGGAATTATCTACAGGAAAAAATTAACCAAATGTACTCAGAAAAAGAAAATATATATTTCATGGTCTTCTTCCTACTTTCCTTTTTAAAAAATACATAGATTGTATCAGGAGTCCATCTTTTTGGGAAAAAAATGGCCTCCTTCTTCCGGGACTTTCTCCGCAGATGGGGAATCTGAGGAAGGGTTATTAGCAGTGTCATAAAAGCAGCAGCAACTTTGCTGAACTCCAGGGAGGAGCTTTCATTGTGTCAGACACCAACAGGCATAGAATAACATTGTTAAGAATTGAATAGATGGTGATACCGAATGACAATGATTAAAAACTAACAACTGATGATGTGTAATATTAATGAATGTTAACCTAGTGAAGTTCTGTTTTGAAGTTTGAAACTAGACTAATTTATCAGTCATCTGAACATTCCCATGGCAGTACTGACTAGTGCCTTCGTATATATATATAGACATGTAATTCTTTGATGTTCATACACATATATTTAGTTGCAACACAAGGCAACTAATGACTATACAGGCTAATCTCTGAAAAAAAAAAAAGTAGTCATGGAATGGTTAGAGTTGGAAGGAACTTTAAAGTTCATCTAGTTCCACCCCCCCCCTGCCATGGGCAGGGACACCTCCCACTAGACCAGGTTGGTCAAAGCCCCGTCCAACCTGGCCTTGAACACTTACAGGGATGAGGTATCCACAGCTTCTCCGGACAACCTGGGCCAGTGCCCCATCACTCTCACAGTCAAGAATTTCTTCCTAATATCTAACCTTTTCATTTAAAACTGTCACCCCTTGTCCTATCACTACACTCCCTCATAAAGAGTCCCTCACAAAGAGTCCCTCACCACCTTTCCTGTAGGCCCCCTTTAGGTACTGGAAGGCCACTATAAGATCTCCCTGGAGCCTTCTCTTCTCCAGGCTGAACAACCCAACTCCCTCAACCCTCAGCCTGTCTTCACAGGAGAGGTGGCCTAGATGTCTGATTATCTTCGTGGCCCTCCTCTGGACTCGCTCCAGTAGATCCATGTCCTTCTTATGTTGGGGGCCCCAGAGCTAGATGCAGTGCTTCAGGTGGGATCTCACAAGAGTGGAACAGAGGGGTAGAATCCCCTCCCTCAACCTGCTGCCCACGCTGCTTTTGATGCAGCCCAGGGTGCAGTTGGCTTTCTGGGCTGCAAGGGCACATTGCCAGCTCATGTTGAGCTTCTCATCCACCAACACCCCCAAGTCCTTCTCCTCAGGGCTGCCCTCAATCCGTTCTCTGCCCAGCCTGTATTTGTGCTTGGGATTGCCCCGACCCAGGTGCAGGACCCTCCTCTTGGCCTGGTTGCACTTCATGAGGTTCATATGGGCCCACCTCTCAAACCTGTCCAGAAGCCTGTAATTTTGCAGAAGAAATGTCCAGTTTCTTGGGCATGGAAGGGTAGCTTGGTTTACATGATGGTGGGGCTGAGTGCCGGTAGAGATGCCATCGTTCAGCTGCTAAGGATGCACATGGAGCATGATCAACCATTCAAAGTTACAATATAGTGCAACAGGTTGCAAGTGACCTCTAACATCAATTCAGGTTGGATGAACCAACTTGAGGATGTCCAGATGTTATGGTTTGAGAAAACCCATAACAATTTATTGTAATTTAGACAATTATTATGTCACCCGATGACCCCTCCACACCTGGAAAGGGGAATCAGGGAAAGCAAGGAAGCACAAGGGTTGAAATATAAATAAATTTAATAGGATAAGACTAAATAATTAACAATAATACTAAATAACCAGTATTAATCCCGATACTAATATAAGATATACAAGAATTATACTCAGCCAATTATATCAGTAGGAAGCTGTGCACTCCCAGCAGTGGACAGCAAATGTTGGGACACTGTGAACGCAATGGCTTCGGGAGGAAGGGAAGCGCTCAGGGGTCCGGCACCGGGGCAAGGAGTTCTCTGGACTGCTGCCATCAAGGGAGAGAGAACCTATGTAGCAAACTTTCTAATTTACATAGAATGTGACGTTCATGGTATGAAATAATCCTGTTGGCCAGCCTGGGTCAGATGCCCAGGCCTCGCTTCTCCTCATCCCTGCACCTGGCAAGGCTTGAAAACACTGAGACCTTGAATCCCACACAGCCTAACTGGCTATAAAGTAAATATTTTCCAAAATTCAGACACTAGAGTCTTCCAAAAGTGGAGTTTTCTCCAGCATTAGAAGATAAATTAGTCCTGTGTCACTCAACCCAGGACACCAGGAAGATCATAGAATCATTCAGGTTGGAAAAGACCCTTGGGATCATCAAGTCCAACCATGAACCCCCCTCTACAAAGTTCTCCCCTACACCATATCGCCCAACACCACATCTGAACGACTCTTAAACACATTCAGGGATGGTGACTCCACCACCTCCCTGGGCAGCCTATTCCAGTGTCTGAGCACTCTTTCTGTGAAGAATTTTTTCCTAATGTTCAGTCTAAATTGACAAGCAGCTGAATATGAGCCAGCAGTGTGCCCAGGTGGCCAAGAAAGCCAATGGCATCCTGGCTTGTAATAGAAATAGTGTGACCAGCAGAAGTTGGGAGGTGATTGTCCCCCTGTACTCCGCACTGGTGAGTATACCTTGAGTATTGCGTCCAGTTTTGGGCACCCCAATACAAGATGGAGAAGAAGGTTGGGATTCACAAGTAGCCACTAAAAAAGCCTTTATTTCCAAGATAAGGCTGACAAAGATTTGGGGGGAAATCACCAAAGTGAATAGAATATCTTAGAAGTGGCTGAGAAAGAAGTACTTTAAAGTGTGGAACTGTGGTCAAACACAATGGTGGAAATTATGACCATGTTCCCCAGGAGAGTGAGCAGATAAATCAGTAGCAGAGTGAAAATTTGCATCTTTCAGGTGCAAAGGTCACCAGAAAGAATTCCCTATCCCAGGTCTGATTGAGACTATCCATGTGAGTGCCTGGCCTGTTGAGAGGACCACCTGAAAGGTGGAATAAACAGTCACTTCAATCTGAAATTACACAGCATCTCTGGGGAGATGACAGATGTGAAGGTGTTGCTGAAAGATGGCAGCTAGTAAGGAAGAAGCATGTGGGTGTCTAGAGGTGCTAACTGTAAAGATATGTGGAAGATGCTTCATTATGGTTATCTGATCAAGGACCTTTTCAGTGCAAATATGATAATAGGGAAAGAGGGAAGCGATAAACAAAAGCACAGAAGGACACAAAACCTGGTCGACAAGGGATAATGGAGACAATGGCAAAGACCAAAAGTCTTCAGTCACTAACTGACAGGCCATTAAGAAACGCCAGACACAGCTTTGGAGAGGCCCCCCTGAAAATTTGTAACTGATAAGAAAGGGCACAAGAGGAACTGAGGATTTGGGATATTCAAGGGGTGAAATTACGAAGAAATATTTGGGGAAAGAGGACTGGGGAGGAATAAGCTTGGGGGGACAGTTAGGGGTGTAAATCGGGGCGGGTCAGTGCTGTGAGCCCTGCACCTTATCATTGCAGTCTGTCCTGTCTTCTCATTAAATCCTTTTCTAACTCTTTCTGTGTAGTGTCACTCTATCCACGTGTATGTGTGCTGCATGGACTGAGTGCCAGCTAATGGGGGGACTGCCATGAGTGGATTTGGTGCCAGCTACCAAATAGGAAAGAGGAAATATAGAGGTAGACATGCATATGTGCATATATTTATACACACCTGCAGATACACATATATGTAATATAGGAGGCATTTTGTTGATTGATTTAAACATTTATTTTAAATGAACCAGGAGATTTGAGGTCCTTATAATAGTTTTACTGTTTCATTTCTCAGTTACTTTTCAGTTGAGCAAGTGATGTCTTTTATACTAGAAGACTGTAGGGAAGATTAAAGAATTTATAGTGATATATACTGGTACTGTTCCCTCTACCAGTTACACTTCCACAGGAGACATTAGCCTAATCTATGTCCTTGAAAAGATGGATGTCTAGCCAAAATTAATCTGGGCTCCTACTTTGAAGCCCAGAGTACCGTTAAAAAAGTGACTAACCCCATCTGGAAATAGGCAGCATGAACTACCCCTTACCATAGGTGTTTCTCCATAGCAGAACACAGGATAGGTAGATGGGAATAGTTACCCAACAATGGTATTGTTTAAATAAAGATGAAATGTATTGCACCTCTTGTAGATACAAAAAGTATCTTCATAAGTCAGTCCAGGATGTAGCTTTTTGTAAGAATTCACTCTCCAGGGAATTATTTCATGCTAAAATATAGACTATACAGACAATACTTTAAATCTCTGCTTTATTAAGCTTTATATCACCTGTTTTTTGTTACCTTGGTCTTTTTCATCCTCACAGGTTGTTTTCAAGCGGTTCTAAATGAAAGGAAGTGCATATGAGTCACATCTATTAATTGCTCATGCATTTAGTTTTACTAACAATAAAAAAATACTAATGTTGGGGCTCTCCTTTCATTCATACTTATCAAAATAAGCATGAAGTTTACTTGGGAGTAGAATTCCTGATCTTCCCTTGCTAAGTACATTTTAAAAATTATCCAAGTTTCTGCCCGTCCCTGCTTTAGGATAGGGATACCTTACTAATACATTATTGTCAGCACATTCTGTGTCTGTTCACCCTTATTTCTATCATACAATCCAATTACACACACATTCAAACAGTCTAAATTTCTTGGACAGCAACAGATTATTCTGAAGTATTTTCTTTTTCTTGTCCTAAAACAGAGTATAAGACTAACATGTCTCGGTCTTTTAGGGCCTGGACTACCTTCAGTAGCCACCAATGGTTCTCTGAATAATGAAAAGTCAAAAATGGGAACACATTTGTGAACAACCATCAATGTTGAAATCATCATCCCAAATAACAAATACATTCTGAGGCGGGAAGTAAAATAAATATCTGTCAGCATTGTCTATACTCAGCATATGATTAAACTTCTCTATGTGGTATTGTGAAGCAAACTGAGCGGCTCTGGACCGAGGGAAGATATTCAGGTAGCTCCATTGCACATTCACAGGCATTTAAATGTCTCACTACTGTGCAAAGACTATTAGCTGGGAATGAGCAATTAACTCAGCTCGTCCAACATGAAATCTTTAGGGAGAAAATGGATCACTTAAGGCATAAAGGGTCTGCAGAACTTTAAAGAAGAAGCCGAATTGATAAATCAGCACGGAAAACCACAGTATCTTAGCTAGTAACAAAAATTAAAATCTCGTAAAGAGCCCCAAATTCTCAGACAGATGTGATGAATCAGCTATTGCAGAGTATCTCAGCTCTATGGATTCAATGAACATAAGGATCTATATTTCATTTCCCTGTGTTTCTTTTCATTTTGGGTGATAATGATGCTTAAAATTTGTGAGCAAGTCTACACAGTTTCGTCTGGGTAAGATGGCGTTGGTAACAACTGCTGATAGTAGAGTGAGTGCAAAAGACTTGTGGGAACAGAATACCCAAAACTGTCTCTTCTGAGAACTCTTTCTGCCCTACTGTAGTGGCAGCTTCATTCCTGAATTAACAAACTTCAGGCTGCTATTATCACAAACAAAGCTCTCTGTCCCACATACCTTTCTGTCTCACCTTAACGCTCACAAAGGAAGTCCTTTGACAAGGAAGGAGCATGTCCACTTGATCTGAATGGGAGGGCAGGGTTGACAGGTTCTGTTAATGTTCTGAAATTTGTTAGACACCTAAGTTGAAAGATTCCACTGTGAGATAAAAAAATATATTCCTTAACTGCTAAGAGAAAGAAAATAATGAAGATATTTTCACTGGGGAACAAGTGGAGGCTGATGGGTTATTTTGACCAGACAGCACAGCTGAGGAGCAGACAGGATGGGCCAGGAGTGTATTTTGTGTACATAACTGCACAGATATGCAGAAACAAAGGAATATTTCTGCATATACACATACGCAACGGAGAGGAGCATTAATGATTTGATAAAGATTGAATTAGCCTTTGAGTGCTTATTAAGGAAACCACTCATGTTCACAACAAAAAGCAGCAGCTTGTTTTGATCCAGCATAGAAGTAGGGATTTTTGTTACAACAGAATGATCCTGGTTCAAACTGAAATAAGAGCTTTCTTGTGGAAGTTTTTCTCATTTGGGTTTTGCTCTAGCTCAGCTACAGCAGCTTCCATCTGAAGTTCCACATGTTTACATCTGCAAGAACAGAATACCAAAGAGTTTTGGCTCCTGCAAGTTTTTCCTTCCCACCCCTAACCTTGCTGTCATTAATTTTGTTGTCAAAGGTTTTCACAAACCATTAGTCAGGCTTTTGTCAGGTATTTGTCTCACTACCCTTGGGTCACATGCTTGAAATCCTTTTTTCCTACCTCAAACACTCAGGGATTTAAAGCAGCCCCTATTTCTCCTTTACACAGGAGAAATTCCCCAGTTCTGACTACTGTCAGCCCACAGCAGAGAGACTCAAAAACACCAGCAGAGACTCAGCGTTTACCTCAGACCTAGACAAAGGGCTGGAAGAGGAACCCCTACTCCTACCAGCTACTTTTATGTTATGGGTGCTGCTTTTTCTCTCTTCTGAAGATGCATAAAGGCAACCATGGCCTAACAGACATTTTTTACAAGTATTGTTATTGGTACCAGAAGAATGACCAGCTGATAGTTGGTTTGCTAACAGAACCCGTAAGCATTCTGGAAGGACTCCTCAGCCTTTTTGTTCCTCCCTGTTGCTCCCACTGGTGGTTTGGTTTCAGTCAGGTCTCAGACTGAAATAGATCTGTTATCAGCAATTTTCCCATCCATAGGAACATGCCAATAAAACAAAGAGTGTGTGAGAAAGCAGAACAGGGAAAAATGCAGCATTGCCTTCCCACCTCAAGGACCTTTAACAGCACTACAGTATCTGTATGCAAATGACATATGTGCCCTTCCAGTACTTGGTACTTCTGAAAGTACGGCAGGCTATGATGTTGAAAAGAGCTGAAAGTCCACAAAACTGAGTGACCTTGATGGTATAATCTGAAACCATAGCAACGGGAATAGAAAGTCCCTAAACCAAAAGGCCCATAAACATAAATAATCCAATCTCGAAGTCAGCCGTTGTTCCAAGTGGAGGCCCAACAGAATAAAAAGTTAAACAGTAACCTAGTGGTAGCTGATAGGATGAAGGTATAGCCTCTAGTTAAATTAGATTATTTTAATACTAAAAATCACACCTCTAGGAGGAGATTTTATATGTAACTGTAAGACCACCTTAGTATAATGAGCCCGACATGTGCAAATGAGGTGTTGTCATGTTGACAAGTGACCAGTCAGCTATTTTGATGTGATTTTTCTTCATTACCTTTTTGTATGAAAGACTCAACAGGTGTGTTGGCTGCATTAGATGCCTAGCACCCTATTCTGCAGAACTGAAATAAAGACAACTATCTTGACCGGTGTGTTGATTGGCTCTCACACACGGAGTGAAGAACTCTTATTTTTAGGGACAACAGCTAGACAGGGAGTTGGCATTTGACGAGACCCATCACCAATTCTGTCTCCAGCTTTCTCTTCCTATAAGCCAGCTCAGAGGGACATTGTTGTTACCTTGGGTATCAGGATTTTTCAGTGCATCACAGAAAATACTGGTCTCCTGGGAGGTGACTCCTGTCCCATTTAGAATCATAGAACCATAGAATGTGTTGGGTTGGAAGGGACCTTTACAGGTCATCTAGTCCAACCCTGTTTTCTCTGGGCCCTTAAGGCATCCAGTTTTTCAACAGCAATATGATCTGAAATCTGGTTTGGCCCACCTGAAGTAGAAGCAAGAAGTCCCATGCATGAATTAGCCCGTGGTACTGGGATTGACAGCCTCCTGGGCTGCAGTGGACTGCGTGCTTCGTGGTGGATAATTTAAAAAGGTTCTGGCCTGAAAATCTTAAAAGGAGGACCACAATGAGCATGAATGGTAATATCAGCACATCCTATTGGCAACTGAATAACCTGAGGCCAGAAGAAAGTGTCAGGCACCTGAGAAACATGTTTTTCACCACTGTCCATAAGCCTTCTGGCAATGAATCAGATCTTGCTCTCACTAAAAAGCCAGAGCTCCTGGCAGGTTCTGAGTCTAGGCAGTCACATAGGAACTTATCTTTCCTTAGCTGAAGAGGCTGGTTTTGAAAGAAAGGTGTTAAACACCTGGACAACACAAGTTTGGAAACAGATATGGTTGTTTTTGCAAATGCTAAGCAAACAAGAACAGTAAAGGTTAGTGACTGTAAAAAAAACAACAACAACAACAACAACAACACAAACAAAAAAAACCCCAACCCAATACAACAAAAACCCACAAACAACAGAACAAAACAAAACAAAAAGAACAGATGAGATGAACAAGTTTTAGCAACCGAACTGTGAACTTCTACTTGGGTAAAGGCAAAATATTTCACAAGTATCCTTTTCCTTTTCTAACCCCTTTTTCTCATGTCTAGCTCATTTTTCGTGGCTAACCCCAAACAGCCAGCACAAGCCCTACACCTGCCATTCAGAGCACACCCCTGGAGCAGCAGTCTGTATGAGCAGCACTGACAGGTGGCTGAAACTGATGGTTTTCAAGATGCACATGCCTGATGACCCCCCGTAGCTTTCTGGATGGCCTTTCTTGGTATTTCATGCAAAAAGATTATAGTTCTTGCATATGTAGTTCCCACATGCAAGAATGTTCTATTTACCTCAAAGGAATAAAGCAAAAACATTTTGTTCTGCTACCTTTTAGTGAAGACTCATGTTTCTGAATGGGATTCTTCCCTCTCCCCGCCTGCTTTTCTAAAAGTGTCCTGAAAGCCAGACATCTCCAGAGATATACCTGCTACATAATGTATTCCTTCTTCATCATCCCTACAGCTTTGAGGAGAAATAGAAGTGTTTTGTAGCCAGTGGTGCACAGCTAGGGTGCCCTCTCAGGGCAGGCTACAGCATTCCTGACAGCTTTTCTCAAGGCTTGCTTGACGTCTCCGTTCCTCAGGCTTACAGTGGATTGACCAGGGGTGGGAAGATGGTGTAGAAAAAGGAGAAGGTTTTGTTCAGGTTGCTCAGTGGAGCTGTCCTAGGCAGCAAATAGACAGTAAGAAGTATTCCTTAGAAAATGTTGACCACAGTGATGTGTGAGAAGGCTTTCAGTTCTCACACATGGTAGAGAAGGTCTTCTGCCTCTCCTTACTCGACGGGATCCTCAGGATGGCATCTGTAATGCAGACACAGAATGCCAGAGGGAATAAAAATGGCAAGACTGCAGCCAGAATGGACATTACAGCAGCCTGGTGTCACTACAGGAGAGTTCCAGCAAAGAGATCAAATCACAGACGTGACCAATTGCGTTGGGGCCACAAAACTTCAGTTGGCTTGAGAAGTACGTGATGATTGTGGAACTAGTCGTTTCTCCATGCCATAAGCCAAGTGCAGTCTGGAAAAACACCTTCCAATTCACCGTTCTTGTATAGAGCATGAGGTGACATATGGCCAGGTACTGATTGTAGGACATGGTGGTCAGCAGGTAACTCACAGACTGCAAGAGATTCAAAGAAATAGAGCTGAACCATAGCAGTCCTGAGCAGAAGTGGTGCTGTCTTCAGTCAGGAAGTTGGCCAGCAGCCTGGGCAGGTTGATGGAAGCGTAGCAGATCTCCAAGCTGGATAAATTCTCCAGAAAGAAATATATTGGGCTGCGGAGATGCTGGTGGGTTGCCACCAGCACAACAATGAAGATGTTCCCAAGCACAGTCTCTGCATAGACCGTGAGAGCGAGGAGGAAGAGAGGCACCTGGAATCAGGTGCTTTCCTGAATCCCAGCAGGAGAAACTCTCTAGGTGATGTCTGTTGTTCCCATTCACCTTTCTCCATGCAGGTCTTGTGGAACTCAGGAGGTTGGTAGCTCTCAGGGATCTGAGGGTGCTTGTCCAAAGGCATCTGAAAGTGCATGCATAACTGTAACATTGCACTGCTAATAGTGACCATGGCTGTGTGGCTGACTGTTTGATAGGTATCCACTGCCAATTGTCAGAGTTAATCATATCACAGTTATACTGTAGTCACATACTGGCAAATTTAAACAGGCATAACTGACATAAATGCACCTGCTATTGCTGTGATTATCATAACCACATGCCACATCCTGTGTAAGGTATTACAGATCTCTCCATGTATACTTCCTATAGTCACAGTTTCTTTCCTCACTGGCTCATACTGCTTTACA
>VYZM01010454.1:2468-32368 GCA_013398915.1 Dromas ardeola
TTTTTTTTTTTTTTTTCCCCAGGAGACAAACTGAAAACACAGGAAAATGATCAGATTCAGAATAAATTTAATCTCAGGGCTTTCTTCCTTTTTTTTTTTTCTCATCTAAGTGACATAGACCTTTCATTGTTTTGTCTGGCAAATAAATACTTCACTTGATTCAAAGAATTTTTTTTTTTTTGAGACAGATGGAAGGCAGAGGAAATGAGAAGTCAATTTACAAGCTGTCAGATACAGTAGGTTGGAGCAGTCATCTGGGAGACAGGAGAGCAGCATCCCCCTTCCCCCTCCTCTCCTTCCATGGGGATTTGAGCCTGTATCTCTGACCACCAAGGGTAGTGCACCAATTCCCAGTCTTCCCTGTATTTGGAAGCGCTGCTCCTATTTATCCTTTCTTGCTTCGTCTGACTAGGTAAACAGACACTGAAAGAGAGACCAGACCTAGGCGTTCTACCTCTCACATAGGCGTGTTAAATGCTAGACCTGAGAGGTTTTCTCTCTTTCTTTATCTCAGTTTTCAGTATGAAAGAGGGATTGAGGTGTAGTACTGTAAACTATTTAAGAACCTGATGGTTTGAGCAGATAACGATGAGGATGGATTCATTGTAGTTTCAAATTCCTCTGGTAAGAAAGACTGCAAGCCTCCCTTGCAACTCATTGATATCTGTGAATAGTCATGATAAAAACCAACAGGCCAGCTCTGGAAAGGAAATAGTCTTTAATCACACGGTATTAAAAGATACTTTGATTTTAAATAAACAGCTTTTTGGAAGATTTGTGTACTTAGAGCCAATGAACAGCAGGTTTATATTTAAGTACAGTATAAACAGCCAGGAATTACATAGGACAGTGATGAAAAATGCTTCTTTTGGGTGAAAAATTCTTGTGGCTATGGAACCATGTTCTGTGTCTGGTCATTGAATGAAGGTGTCTGAGAGGGTTAAGGCTCAAGAACATGATACTGCTGTGGAGGTAGTTTAATTAAGAGGTTTTAGGACTGAAAACAAAGCAAGGATTTATTCTCCAAATATCTATCAAAATAAGAAAAAATATTTTTATATGAATCTGTCATCACAAATATAATATCACAAAATAACTCAAATCTTCTTCTTTTCTATTCTAATTTCTTATTAAAAGCCTTTAAGGCTTTCAAAATCTTGCTATGCAGGCTCAAAAAGCATCAGAGCCAGTCTCTGTAGCATACAAAGTGAGTATCAGCAAGAATTTAATATTATTCTTATCTCCTTCTGCAGTACACAGGTTAATTTTAGCTGAGACTATCAAATTATTGCATGTTATGGCAGCTTTTCAGAGGTATCCTTGGGCACAGGAGACAAGGTTAGTCTCATCTTGGTTGTACCTTTAGCTGGCCTTCTTAGTTAAGCAAGCTTCACTTACGTCCTTCCAGGCAAACAGAAATAATTTATTATGACAGTTAATCCTCTGCTGAAGTACAGAAATTATCATTCAGAGGAACATTGTATTCAAAAGGCTAAGGACTTCCTATAAACTGTTTCACATTTTTCAGTGTACCTTTGATTCTCTTGTACACATTTAAAAATCTTGTTATCAGTGCTAGGAAATGAATCGGGTCAACTCTATTTAAAAGGGACTGTCTTTTCAGAGTGAACGTGCATTTAGGTGTCTGGAGGGGCAATACAACTGGATGGATGTTAGGGGGACAAATAGGATGCTCTGGTAATCAAGTCAGATGGAATACATGATGAGGCATATTAACATTTGCACACACCCTTCACAGAACTGGTGTCAGCATTGGTTTAATTAATAAACATTTTGAAGGGGGAAGAGAAGAAAGTAAGATTTGCTGGAGAAGGTCTGATGTCAAATGAGCCTACCCACACTAATGTCAAGGGAGGTTGACTCAGGTATACTGCATGTGAATCTAGTCTGTTATTTTTACAAATCCAGGGCCCCTTTACAGTGAATTACCTATTTCTGTTACCTTTAAGAAGAAAAGCTTTTTTTCCCCAGCAGACAAACTGAAAAAACAGGAAAATGATCAGATTAGAATGATTTTCTGTCACAATGGTAAGTTTCGTGTTGCCCGAGTTTCATGTTGCATTTTTCTAGGCAGTCCTAGCGTGAAATGGAGCGTTGTCATCTTGTCACGGGAGGCAGAGAGGATGTCAGCCAGTTGTGCTGATGGGCCAAAGTCGTGGCTGTGTCTGTCATGTTGGCATTCTGCTGCAAGGCTGGCAAGGTTGCCTTTTCTCCAAGCACCTGCTTCCTTTGAATCAGCTTTGACACATTACTCTTTATTTTCTTGAAAACAAGTTCTATGAAAATTCCTCCTAAGGCCAATTTACAGGTGCTTTTTATGAGGAAAAGATTTTTTTTTTTCATTTTATGACAGTATTTGCCTCTAGTGTAAATCTTTCCCCAGCCCATAAGGTTCACTTGCATCCCACAGCTCAAAAACTTGTGCACACTTCATTAATCTGTTCTTGTATGGAGACAGAGGTTCAGTGATAACAGCACCCTAAGTGATGCTAATGCACAGACAGTTTTTAAAGGAAACTTTTGAACTACAATAAAGCACTTTATTTTCTGTTTTGTAGAAATAAGCACAAAACCTCTAGATGGCACCAGAAGAACAAGGTAGAAATGAACAGATCTTAAAAAATTCTGCCAGCTATAGCATATCCATCATTTTGATGCAAACACATCACTTAGGGAATGGGAGATTATTAAAAGCATTATACTTAGGCCAGTGACAAGGACAGGTTCAGCAAACGACTGTTTCCCGGAAATAGCGGATGATTTTGCGAGCAATAACGCTGCCTCTTAATCTTTGCATGACGCACATTAAGAGGTTAAGCATACCTTGTAAAATATTGCAAGACTCATGTTACATCAAGTTTCTCCTTAGGATATGAAAATGACAGCATATTGACTATATTTACGAAGGGAGATTTGAATTCAAACTCTAAAGGCAAACCTCTCAGACTCGGCAGATTCCATAGATTTTCAAAACACTTTTTTTACTACTGCAAGGCCCATGCCCTACAATTTTTGTTCAGTCTTTACAGAGGAATGATTCCATTTGAAATTAACAGGAGGTCCGGGAGCAAAGAGCGCAGGGCCTGGTTCTCTGCGCTGCCACTGCAAGATTCAGTGATGTCAAGACCTGTAAGAAACTACCAGTAGCCTTCCATATTAATATTTCATTCCTCATTGGAATGTGCAGTAACTCAGTACCAGCTTTGTCCTTGGGTATTAGCTCAAGGTTTATCAGATTGTTATATTTTAAAAATAGCACACTTGACCTCACATCATTTCCTTTATGAACGTTTGAACTTTGTGTGGGAGCATTAAAGGACTGCTAACTTGTAATAAACTTGTCTTATTTTTTAAGTTAATGTAACTTCATTTTCTGTTATTGTTGCTCCTCCGTTACATTAAGATTGTACGGCTGAGAGTCTGATAGAAAAAAAGAGACTTAGATACCCTACTGCAGTTAGGAGTAATATGGTTAATAGCTGCAGCTAAAGCCTTTCCCAAGGTATCCTAAACTATCTAGCAGGGTTGTCCCATGCAGATTTCACCGGGCACTAGTGTCCCCCAAGAGAGAATTTGCCCTTCACCCTGCCGAGGGCCTCTGCGGGAAGCCATTATCCATCCGATGACGTTGATGCACACAGCATGTAGAAGAGAGGCAGATGGAAAGAGCTACAGCTTCTGTTAAGGACAGAGCCAGTGTAGTTCTTTACCATTTTAAATCATGGTAAAAATGATGATCAAAATCTTAGTCTGCTGACTTAGTGACCTCCGCTGGACCATTCTAAATGCAGTGCAGTAAAAGCCAATCCAACAATTGCAAATCAACCCCAAAGCCAGCCCTCCTGATTGCAAGATAATATGTGAAAACGAACCCCACATAGTCGTGTGCCACTTTTGCTGTCTGGGAAAAAATGCCTTCCACATATGAAAATGGCAATCAGCCTCCTGCGTGGTGCTTAATGGGAGGTAAAACACAAGACGACTCCCTGGCTGGGAGTTATGAGGCCACATGCAGATGTCTCCATCTGAGCTAATCACTGAAACTCCTTTCTTAGAAAATGGAGAGAAACAAGTACTAGTAGGGCACAAGTCATGTCATTCTAAAGCAGGTGTCTCAAATAAGTGAGATGAATCATGTCTATTCTTTCCACTGTAAAGGCAGCTTAGTATAACCAGATTGGATGGGAGACATCTACATGGCTGATGTTTGAAGTTAAGTGTGATAAATTCTGCACCATGTTTCTCTAATTAGCTCTTTAGTTGAAAAATCTATTTACAGAGACGCTTCGTAATAGCTGGAATTTTTGCTGTTTTTACAGGCTAGCTTCATCTACTGAACTCTCTTGTATTTTGAAGTCTTTGCTGCCTTCTCTCATATCCATGTTATTTTGAAATCTCTTCGCAAGCATTTGATGACTTCCAGCAGCCACTTGGTCCCAACTCATAGCTGACCTCACACTAACCTCTTCTCGCATCCACCCCAACTTGTAATGTCATCTGAATTGCCCACTGGAGACAGTACTTACCCAGCCTAACTTCAGTTCGGGAGGTGTTTAGGAGCATGTGAGCTGGTCTGCACCAAAACTTTGCTGAGGTCAGGCTGTGCAAATAAAAGTACTAGCTAATTAAGTTCAGTGCTGATGCCTTAGCACTGGTTAATTTACTAGCAGAGGTTGTAACTGAAGTGTCCAAGCACCAGTGGCCATATGAAATGTGTATGTGATAGCATCCAGACTTAGTGTCCTGTTAGTAAGTAAATAATTGAGCCTACGTAGCCTGCTGTCCTCATAACCACTTTCAGCAAGCAAAGCCTATCCTAATGAAAATGAAATGTTTGTTTCAGCAGCCTGTGGGTCTCTGTACTGTTGGTAGCTGAACCCAGCATTTCTGGATGTTGACCCTTTCCTGTTCATGATGTCTTTTTATCAGCACCCATCACTGATTGTCTTCTCACTAATTTGGGGGTAACTTGGGGGAAAAAATGGGTTATGATTACCTGGCACATTAGTCCTTGATCTCCTCTGTAATATACACAGCACTTTGCAGGCTTAGAGCTTAAACATCCTGATTTTATTTTTGGCTTTTGGTTAGACGTCCAGGTCACGTACAGTAACAACATCTGTGGCAGCTTTTGCTCTTAAAGGTTATGTTCTGACCTTTCAGGAACAGGTTGGGCTCTCATGAGACCTTTCTCCTTATCTTGGTGCATATTCCCTGCTGCTCCAGTCTTTTTGGCGTTTATTCCTGGTCAATGAGCTTCCAGGTTGCCTCAGATGTGTGTCTTTTTTCTCCAAGTGTGACATGTGGGCCTGTTTCTCTTTGCCATCAGGTCTTAAACCTGCTTTTGTGTTCCCTTTAAACACAATCATGTTTTACATGCACAGCTCTCCTTTTACGGGTTTCAGGCAGCTAAATTCCTATGGATCTAATTCTTTTCAGGCTTACTCATCTGTCGTAAGTCTGTGTCCCATCCTATTGTGAGTGCCTGAAGCGTCCCATCACAAATCAGAGAGTATCTCTTACAAATATCTCTCTCTCTCTCCTGCAAGTCACCTGTACTGTAGTCCATTTAATTAACCATGTTTTCCCTTCTCAGAACCTTATCCTTACCTCATAGTACTGAAGACTCAGAAACATAATTTCCATCACTTTGAGAGCTCTGCATGATACTTTCTGATGGGCTCTGGTCAGGCACCATGTCCATCCCATGCCAAAATGTGAATGGATGTCACTGTTCCATTCCGGAGAGCACATCTAGTAATTCCTCTTCCATTTGAGCACAGTACCTTTGGGCCTGACAGGCTTTAATTGAAAATGCCATGGGCCAATGACTTTGCAGTAACTGTGCTCCCAAGTCTCCTCCTGAGGCCTTGGGCTGTAATTACAAATGCTCCACAGGCGTTTCAGGGTTGGCATCTTGGTTATATTCATCTTCATTCTTTCAGATGATCTTCCATTTTGATGTTCTGATTGTTACATCATAGTATCTTACCTATTCCTCAGCTTCACAAATATCTGATATGAAAGTGTAAAATGTAGAAAAACTGTCTTCTGCACCTGTACATCTCTAGACATTTCCTTGAAGGCTCTCGGTTTCTGAGGATCTGTTCAGAGATGTAGAGGAGTTCGTAAGTGCTGAGCTTAGAAAGAACATTTGTTCCCAACACTTTCTTTGGAATTATTCTAATTTTATAGCACGAAGCTTTTTTCAACATAGTCTATAAAAATTATTTGGGACAGCAAAAATCTTGGTGCACAGACATCCCTTTGTGTTTATTCCCTTTAAGCAGGAATTCTCTGGGGCCAGATCACTGAAAAAAGGGAATAAAAGGGATAGAAAGATGACATGGTTCAATTGCCAATAAAAAACGCCATGCGCTTGTTGGAGGGCTTTGATTCTTATTACATGCTTGACTTGAAGTCACCTACATTGAGCTCACACCTAAACTTTGAAAAAATTTTCAAACATTCCCAAGCCTCAATTGATTTCCTATTTAATTTATTTATTATTTCAAGTGCTTTGTCTTTTCACACATACTCGGTCTTTCTTTGACCATCTCCTCCTTTGCTGAATCACAAATGATAGCCATGATTTACCACAGTGGACCTGTTCCCATGCTTGAACAGGTGCCCAAAAATCCAGGATAAGCACAGAGAACCCCATGGATCTGCTAGAGGGTGACAGACTCAGTTCCCTCACGGACAGTAGGAAGCAGAATTGCTGAATTCGAGGGAGGCATTCACGGACTTCTGGAGGCTTGAATGAGGCCATTCATTGTCCCAGGAAAAATACCAAAAATTAGCAGGAAAACAAAACTATTGCACTGATATGGACCAAGGACTAACTATTTTTCACAGAATATGACCTAATTCTTTGCCTAGATTCCATCACCTATGCTATTTAATCCACATAATTCTTGCCCTTCTCCACCCCCATTTTCAGGAAATGGAAAGATGGGGTAGCAGAGGGAGTGGGAGCACTCATGTCCCAGACATCTCTGTGCTATTAACATTCATGGCAAGCGATTGTGAATAAACAGCTGTCAAATAGAAAATTCACAAGCAGAAGACTTCAATTTCAAATTCCTAATCAAAGAAGTACAGGAAATGAAAACTAAGTCTAAAACAACACTGAGGAAACTCTGATTCTGCTCGTATCGAATATCCCTGAAATAAGCATTTCATAATAATGTTTCTACAAAGTCTGCAAAACCTAAGACTACTGGTAGCATTCTCATTCTCTGAACATTCCCAATGCGTTCAGGTATTTTGGATCAACAGGTAAACAGATCTCTGTAGTATTTGCAACTCAAATAGTGCAAAACTGGGTTTGTGCCAAAGAAACTAGAACTAAGTAGAAACACAGACAAGCAGAATACCAATTGGTTGGTCTATATTCATTGCCTGAACCAAGAGAAGGCGAAAAAATTAAATCTCTCCTTTCAGTTCTTCATGAAAAATAACCTATGGTGTTATTATAATATATACATAGGCAATACATATGCTTTATGAAAAAAGGCTCCACAACCCCCCTGCTGTTTTTATTGTTGATAATTCTTTAACTGTCTTTCATGCAATTATTAATTTTTATTTTCCACTAAATGATCTGATTTTATTAAGGAGAATAAGATAAAAAACAGACATGGAAGGACACAAACACAAAAGCGTACAGTATGTACAGTATTTGTGCTAACTGATAATAGTACCTTCACTCATTGTTTGAATATTGCCATCCTGCTCCTACCTGCAATGCAATAAAATACACACTAAAATCCAAGTTTAGTGATCTTAACACTTTTTGAAGTGATTTTAAGTAGCAACATTGTGCAAGAGAAAATTTCTCTTTCACTGGTCTAGTTATGTGAATAAACTTAAGCGTATTTATTTCTCTTTGAAATCTGCATTCCCACGGACTAAAGATGGTACATATGAAAGCTCACCAGCAATTCTTCTTAAAAAATCCTGTTTGCAGTTGCTTATATGTTTGACTAACTGTTAAATTTTTTTGCTGAAATTCTTTATGGCAGATCTCTGTCTTAGAATGTTTTCCTTTTAGCATTTTTTTCTTTTGGGAGGAAAATGGCAATTTCTTGAAAACATATCAGCTGTTCCTATTACTGAAGTCAGGAGGAATTATGTGAAGTACATTACACATATACAGATAAGTAATATATGCCCATATATGTTATATATTATACAAAGTATATCTACAAGATGTGTTTATTAACCATTTTATGGAGAGTAAAGCCCTCTCAAAACTCTTTCTTTTCCATCTCCCCGAAATTTGGGACACGGCCTTGAAATTTGTCTTGAGATTGAATGGAGAGGAGCAGGAAAGATAAGTGCCTCTTGCTGTCCTCTTGAAAACCTGTCTAAATTTGGCCAAGTTGGTAAACTGTGGTTTGCACGTGAGGAGAGATTTCCTAGAGGTAAAAGTCTCTGATGGTTCTGTGTGCTGAGGTCAAGCTCCAGCCGACAGCATCTTGCCCTTTTCCTGAGGTGACTCCTTGGGGATGCCAGAGGCAGTGCCTACTTTCCTGCTAACTAGATACTGCAGTTAAGAGCATCTCTTCTCTTCCTCCTGCTTCCCTGTGGGATTCAGGCAGGGTAGACAGAAGGAGCTGGCTGATGCTGGTGCAGAGCAGGCGAGGGGAGATGGCTGTGGGAAGCCTGGGACCATGGGAAGACCAGGGAGGAGAGAGGAAGGGGGACCACAGAGATGCTGGGGGGCAGCTGATAGAGCGAGTAAACAGACAGTTTCAGAGAGCATCTGATTGTGCGGACACTGGCCTGGCTGTGAACACAGACAATAGGAGGGAGAGAGGAGAGTTTTGAAACTACAAGGGGTGGCTAGAGATAGAGGAGAAGGAGACTGCAATGAAGGGGATGGACAGTCAGGCTGAGATGAATACTCGCATATGTATGTGGAAGAGGCAATAGTGAAACAGAATACAGCTGGATAGGAAGGCACAAATGCACTAAGGATGAAAGCATGGGCTGGATGACATGTACTGCTCTCCAGAGCCTGATATCATGGACATCTCTGTGTATCTTAGCTATACATTTTATGAAAACGGCTGTTAAATAGCCAGAATTACTATTGGTGGCAGCTTCTAAGGGAGCAGAGCATGGCAGGCGGTGCAGTAGCAGGGCTGATATTCAGGAGAATCAAAAGATCTAAGCAGTAGGATAGAGAGACAGGAAGAAAGAGGCTCATGGGAAACTGAGGGAAAGATGCTCCTGCAACAGGGGAAGACCATGTCAGACCACAAGCCAGACTGGTATGGAAAGGTACCAACTCTGAGATACTAAAGCGAGACTTGGCAATCACACCAAGCAGAGTAAGCAGGGAAGAAAGAGAGAAATTAAACATTCAACCAAGCTTGCAAGCTGAGAAGGAGATTGATAGTGGGTATATTCATGGTTAGATAAGGATATTTGCAGTGGGAGTGTCAGAATTTCAGTTTGCTGAAAGTGTTAGGTGGCAGATGCATCTGGCATCAGAAGCAGAGACATGTGATCAAGCTGCACAAGAAGGTTCAAGCCAGTCAGATGAATGTAACAGTTGTTCTTTTAGTTAGGACAGATATATCCCTGCAAAGCTCTGATCTTCTATGTGTGAAGAATACCAAGCTCACTAAGGGACTCAGCTACATGATTCTAAATAAATAAATGAAAGTCTGTGACCAGATCCTCGAGACAAACTTGCAAAATCTCAATCTGAAACTTTCTGGTAGTTAAACCTGTCCTTTTCTCAGGATCTCGGTACAGCACTGGACCTGCTAAGCTTAATACATAGAGTGGTCTGAATATGTTATTCATGATGAGAAGTGGGACACTCTCTTCTATCTGGGGGGATGCTGATAGGGAATTCTTTAGTTTGGGGATTTCCTTCTTACCAGCCGCCCAAATAATAATAACAGAACTACTGACAAAAGAAAGTTTGTGTTTGGGCTACACAATCTGATTAAATGTTCTTTTGTGGTTGGCTGGCAGTAGGATGGATCTCAACTAGGACAGAGCAGGAACTGCACAGCTATCAGTATTCTCTCTGCAGTGATTTCATCTGTCAAGCTGCACACAGCTTTCTGCTTTGGTTTTACAAAGCCAAAATCTTTAACAGAAAAAATAGTAAGAGATACTGTGGCCTGCCAGTTTCACTGATGTGTCCCTGGTTCTCTGTACCCAGCTCCAGTGACACATTGTGGCCATAACCTTAATGTTTATGACTCTCTTGTTCTTATGGCATGGTACAAAACAACCCCCAAGAACCTAGCATATATTTTTCTCACCTGTAGAAGTACTTTGTTTTCAAGATTTTCTTCTGTTTCCATTACCTTGCCATTGTAGCCATGAGCTATTTTATGAAGAGTTTCAGCACTGCATTTGCAGAAAATGAATTTGTATATTTTAACTGCCATTTTCTGATTTTTAAGCCCTGCCGGGTTAGATTTCTTTATTTTCCTGAATAATAATAAATGCTTCAGTGATGAACCTATGCCTAATTTGGAAGACAAATGGAAGCTACTTCATGAGTCTCTTATTTTCCTTTTTTTTTTTTTTTTTAATTTATTTTGATGGCTAATCCCAGATGGGACACGAGTATTATATCCTTTTTTTACAGGGATTTGATTAAGTGCGTAAACTCTTATACAGTATGAATCACACTTGAGAGGCTTGATAACAACTGTTACAATATTCCTGTTCAACCCAGAATGGCAACATCTTAGCTATCATTTACCAGAAGTACATTTTATAGTGAAAAGCTTTAACGGACCACTGTTTAAACTCTTCCCAGAAAAACAAAACGATAAGGGCAGGATAGCAGAGAAAAGGTAGTGCACTTCAGGCATAAGAAAGAAATTCATGAAAGAAATACCACGGGCAAGTGAGACTTTCTTGAAAAAACTGAAGTCGTGAGGTGTAGTAAAATTAGCAAGTGCAAATGTGGGAACCTCTGACAACAGAACCTGATAAAAATAGGTCTTTTGTAGCTTGTCCCACCTGTTAAGATTTAAAGAAGAAATTAAAGGAAAAAAATGAAAGAGGCTGAGCACTTCTACACAGTGACTGATCCACCATAAAATCTCAGTTTTCCTCTGGGGTATCCTTCCCTAGAGGGATATGTTCTTCATAGGGGCTACAGCACATATACATCTAGAAACAAGTAGATGAGTCTGTGCCTTGTATGATGCAGCATTCATGAAAGCATGCAAAAAAACCAATGTGTGAAAACATCAGTACTAAAGTCCAGCCCTCGTTCTGTTGCTTGAAACACTACTAGCTGATAAACATTCTAAAGCAGGTATTAGGAGGAAATGACCCTCCTTGAGGCTAGCAGAATTCAAATTGGAAGCAAGTAGCTAATTTTCAACAGTGAGAATCAATTAACATATGAGGCATAGCTTTCAACAGCAATTGAGATAGTGGGTCTTTCTGAATAGTTACACTTCAGTTAAATCACAAGTTATTTAATAATTGCTGGCCAACTTAGTTTGTGTCTCTTTTTTCTGTTCAGGCTGGTCAATTATTTTCTTCCTGCCTCAAAAATCTATAAAGCAATTGCAGTAGCCCCATACTATCTTGTGATATTAAGTGAAACTTTCATTCTTTCTTTGGCTCATGGATTTAGGGAGAAGGTCTTGAACAAAAGAATAAGTGACTCTGTCATCATGAAGGGTGTACAACTCAACAAAAATGAGAAGTTACTGAAAGGGGAAGTTCAACTAGATGTTTCTGTGAGACATCTCCTCCCTTACTGGGGAGGAGAGATGAAGCATTTCCCAGTTTAAAAGATATATGACAAGAGAGAGCTGTCTTTGCATTCAGAGATGGGGATCATTAATGATCCTGAGTTGGGTGCAACTCCTTGTATATTATCAGGCTGAAATTTTGAGTCACAAGCTTGTCATATTATTGAAATAAATGGGGTCATACTAAGTGACATGTTCTTCAGCACTGGGAAGGTTTGGCCCCCAGGGACTTTGTTTGCTCATGCTAATTCTGCTTATCAATCAACTGTTCATTCACATTTAATCCTGGCACTAAAAAATTCTTGCAGAAGAATCTTAATTTGTGAGCTCTTTGTGTTCTCTTGCGAGTCAAGAAGTTAAACTAATTTGATATTGCACTCCCTTGATAATGAAAAAGGCTGATGAGAATAAGAGAGTGTTTACAGTAGTGTGTCTCATTAAATCATTTTGCGTTTCAGTAGAAGGATGGTTTATCTTTCAAGTGGTGTTTGTGATACAGGACAGATAAAAGAAGGTGTCCAACAATCATACTAAAAATATAAGTGTTCATCATTTTTATTACAATAACAGTCAAATTTCTACTGAAAATCATGGCTGAATGGTAGAAGTTGTAAAAAAAGCCCCAGATCCATCAATGAGATATAATATTGCCAATGGCTGCAATTTCTGCTGCACCACCTCATAATTTAGGCTCGAAGTCCTAGACTGGTGTGAGTATCTCAGTTTTAATTTAAAACATAAGAATGCATTTCTGATCTGGTGGTGGTGCAGAAAAGCTTGAGAACACGAACTAGAAAAGGTTTGAAAAATAAAAAGGCAGGAAATAGAAGAATTCACCCTTCGGGGGGAAAAAAGTCAAGTGTATTTAGCACTTCCCAGGAGAATCGGGCTTATTCTGTCCACTCTAACCACACCATTCACAAGTGTGGCCTCCCCCGGTGCACCCAAAGAAAAGCATCCAGGAGTGTGCTGCTGCCACTGGAACAGCCTGGAGAACTATCTGTTATGGACCCTCTTTCCTTGGAGGTAGCACGGGGTGGGGAAAACTTTCCTCAGGCCACATCAACTATCCTTGTTACAACCGCAGCCCACTCCTCATCAGTTTTTCCTTGTGATCTTTCCCTCATGACATGACAGAAGCAAATCAATTTATTAGACTTAACTGCTACTCCTTGGTTGCTGCTGAACTGTCAGAAGAGAGAGGGATGCTGAAAGCAGCTGTACGCTGGATTATTTTTTCTGATGGGCCACATGAAGCTCCATTGGATGTGAGCTGAGCATCCCCAAGTTATAATTTTATCATAAACCTGAACGCATTTGGCTGATAGTTAATTACGTATGAACACAGTGAGAGAAATTTTATCTTCACCTGTAATTAAAATGGTACGAGGTTCAAGATTTATCAGAAAAGAACCTGCTTAATACCAGACCCAAAGCTTTCCTTCATACAGGAGTCTGATTTCCAGGCACGGCAATGTGCTTATCTGTGTAAGAAGCTGTCTTGATCGTATTCACATAATAGTCTACTTACTGCAACATACAGTAATGCAATGTACCATTCTAATGACAGAACTGTTATCTTTAGCCATAAACTCATAAATAAGCTTCCATATCCGACCAAATGTGCTGTCCTTTTCATTGTTGCAGCTTGTGCTTGTGCAACTCTAAAGCAAATTTTATATGCTCATTGACATAATTGTCACATAATAGCTCTGCTCCTGACAAGAGAAATACAAGCCCTTATTTTTCATACTTTTTGAATTAAAAAAATAATTCTACAAGTACTTTTATAAAAATGAAGATTAGTCTGATTTGAACTCACATGAAGGTAGTTCTTCAGTATTTGCTGTTTAGAAGGGAAAACTAAGGTCTATGAGATACCTAGTCCTGGATGTGCTCCTTAAAAAGATGCATAAATCAACCATTTTAACTCCCATTCACAGGTGAAAAAAACAACTTACTAATATCTAAAATTATAATTTACAACTCCGTGAAACAAACGTTCTTTTAGCTTAAGGGTGAAGACAAAGATGAGAGAGAGAAGCTGATTTCTTGTCAGAATATGAGTAGAAACACTCTCGTGATGCCAAAGAGATGTGTTAAAGGTTCCCAAGAATGATGAAAAGCAGGTCACGTCCATAGGCGTCTAAATACAGGTTAATGAATATTTGGCCATGTGTAGCCTCTGTGCAGTGCTGCAGTGTTCATGAATAAGAGAACGACAGCATCTTTGCAGAGCGCTTAATCCTAGAAATGTTAATGAGGCAGTATGCAGAAGTCATAACTGTTGCCACTGTCAAGTGGCCATGAAAATGATTATCTGGTAAGATATCAGAGGCAGAGCTACTATCCCCTAAATTCTCATGGAACTCATCTGATTTACTAACTTCTCATTGCATCAAGATTTTTCGCTTGTCATGGCAACCTAGGAACAGATAGCGGATGCCATCAGGCAGCAGTGATAATGCAAGCATAAGTTAAATGACTCTAAAGTTAATGATCCAAATTCTTCACTGCAGCCGCGAGGCACGCAGTGTAACTTGGGGGAGGTGCGCAGATGCTGTAAATTACTTTGGATGCCATTACCATGACCCTGGGCCAGCTGTGTATCAGACCAGACCGGTGGCATAAGTTACAATATTCTAACTGCTGCTGTGAGTGGTCCTGAACGGCTGTTGTGGCAGCCATGTAATGCCAGTGTCACGCTGAGTCCCTGCCGGGTTTTTTTTCCCATCTCTTCCCTTTCCTTCTTTGCTCTGGCTGTGGGGTTGAAGGTAACATGGGAACTGCTACATTTTTTCTGCCCCGCTAGAAAATTACCGCACCCTGAATAATCTTTCCATTGCTGCTGGCCCTATTAATTCAGTAAAATGCTGTAAGTCATCTTGAACTCAAGGGACAAGCTAAGATAATGTATTTTCCCTTGGTTTACATTTGTTTCTCTTTTACATTCTCTTTCATCGTAATAGCATGGACGCTAATTTTGCTTTAATTGTAAAGCCTAGATCCCAAAAAATGCTTTTAATGGTATCAAAAGGCTATTCACCTGGGTTAAAAATGGTAACTGAAAAGCAACGTTATTGACAAAATTATCCGTCAGTGCAAGAGCATCCTCTCTACCGTTTTCACAGTGTGATGATATTAGTGCATGTTAAAGCTGCCTGCCTGCTCAGCTGCCTGCTTTTTAGTGATAAGTATTATCTATTATATTGCAGGGGCTTTTGGTCAGAGCCTTGTATATTTTGCAGTTTTCTGAATATATTTCAAGATCTTCAGGTTTTATCATCTGCAGATAATTGTTATAGACAAACTAACAGAAAGTAATCCAGTGGAAGAACGGGAAGAAACATCTGCAGCCAGGGACACCAACAAACAGAAGCTCAGAGGTAGCAATTGAATCATGTGAAACTAGGACAGGCCTAGCAGGGAACAGCCACTGTTCATCTGCGCAATAAAATCCACGCAGTTTAAGCCACAGCTGCAAAATTAATGGGCTTTTTGGTGAGCTGCCACTCCCTGGGGATAACAGGCAGCCTACATGTCCAGATTTCTTACATTCTCCTTTCCTTGTATGGGAAACCTAGGCTGCTGAAGTCCGTTTTGCACTGTGCTCCTCTCATTTTTTTTCCCCAGAATATGCCAGGAAGTCTCATAAAGCAGTCACTGCATTAGGAGACAGAAACTCCCAAAGCCTGGGTAAATGTCAGTGCCGTGGAGCAACTTTCACCCCTGAAAGGTCACAGACTGCAGTTCCAGCACATTGCGGGCCAGTCAGCAAGCAACAACTCAAGCATATCAGTTCAGCATAATACCACATTATTACATTTATCGGGCCAGCATTAAATGAGCTGCAGTCCCATGCTTTGTTTTCCTTGACTTTGAATGAATGCAGCAGCTTTTGTAGGCCATCCTAAAGCTGTTCATTCAAAGATTAGAAAAAGGCCAGGGTGTCTGATGGGGGATTTAGACTGAATGGAAACACCTAACAGCAAAACTGTGATTCTCAAACCCTCACCCTGCTTCTATCTAATCCTCACCATTAACATTTGCTAAATACCTGGTATAGAACATTAAAATTACCTGGTAGCCCCTCAGTTGTGATGGGGCGAGGGAGCTCTTGGGGCAAGCTTGCATCTGTCTTAGTCTGCCTCTTCCTTCTGCCTCCTGCTAGTATTTGCAGAGAGATGAGTCTTTGTCTTAGACGCTTCCTTCTACAAAAACCAGTACCTTGAAAGAAAGCAGTAATTCCTGCTCTCTCTTTTTGGTTGTTTTTGTTTGTTTGGTTGTTTTTTTTTCTTTCTTTGTTTTGAAGGTAGCAGAAAAAGGGTCTAAGAAGTTTCCAATTTGCAGATCCCAAATGGAAGACTGTGCTGCCAAGTAGTGCTGGGGCACTGACTCAATGCAAAGCCTCTCTTCAGGACTTCCCTTTAGGCTCCCTTGGGCTTGGTATACTGTTTTTTGTGGGTCTAGCTGTCCTGCATCGATGTACCTAAAGGTCAGGTACCACACTGCTTAACATTTTGAATCCTAAATTCTTGTGGGATCTTACATTTTGCTGATTGTGACTGGTTTCTGTGCACAAGGGGAATATTTTGGGAGTAAGAATTTTCTACTCTATTTATCAAATCTGTCAATTTGTCAATTGAATTTGAAAAAGGATGCCAGGAATGGGTACTTAGTTTTCTTGAATTTACATGTATATACATACAAACATTTTTAACCAAACAACATCACTAGGAAGACAGCAGTGATGTATGCTACTAGACCCTTCATGCTCTTATTGGTTATGTATCACAATACCAGAGAGATTATATATTGATTCCATAACATTTTTAAAATATTAACTCAAGTTTTCACAATCACGATGACCAATTATTTAGAAGACTAGTGATAAATCACTCATCTGATGATTACTCACCATTAATGACTTCTTTTCCTTGGATGATCATTCTGTCGGCGATTATCGCACAATCTATGAAGTTTCTAAAGCTGTGTTTTGTGTGGGTGAGCCAACACGTCGTAGAAGGGCTTTGCATGTTCCAACTTTGCTGTTTGCTAGGGCAGGCTGCTGATCTCTGCCTTCACTTTTCTGAACATTATCAGAACATCTAATTTCTATTCCGCTTTAGGGTCATGTTAAGTTACCAATTTAAAAGAGTTGCTGTGATGTTGGCAGTTTTAATTTGTTCCACTTGATATGCTAGTAGGCCTATTGTCTGTTCAAAGTAGATTTCGTGGTTCTGAAAGAAACAGTTTCTGTATTTTCTCAATGCAATGCAATTTGTGCCCATATTGCAGCTTCAGACATCTCCTTGGGGGCAAGTCTAATTAAAGTTGCTTGATTTCTGTTACCAATCACAGCCTTTTCGAACTGGTTTTCTTTTCATCTCTAGTGCTTTAAGCTTCTCCTGTATTACCAGGCCCACTCAGGTGTAACATTTTCACTGAATCTAACTGCTTGACCACAGCCCTCTGGTTTGCTTTAGTCAGTCTCCCAGCTAACATTTAAAAAGCACCTGATGAGCTCTGAGACCATCTGATACTTATGAGAATTTATATGTCCTTTCTTAAAATAATTGCATGTAAATTAAGCCATAAATCTAGCTCTGACTCACCTTTCAGCAAGTTGCACCTTAGCTGGACTCCTGGCAGAGCAGGGCAGGATTCAGTGTGGATGCAAGGACCACAGTCTGGATTTCTGTCATTCAGTAGTCATTTAAGGGGGTAATATTTCAATGTTTCCTAAGGAAGACACTTTACTGGATCCCCATGCAGAACTCTGCGTGCCTTTTTTCTTGGGAAAAGAAGGATTCGTTGTCAGTTTCAACTGTATGCCATGGGTTATGAAGGGGTAAACATAAGTTTGGATGCACTTGCATTGGAATTATTAGTTTGTAAAAGAGAGGGTGAGGTGGAAAAATATACAGATGTAGCAAGCACTGCTTTAGATTTTGCGAGAAGCACATAATGTATTACTTGAGGTTTTTACTTACATCTTTGATTTCAGGAAGATGGCAAGTGCTTGACATTCGTGGATCTCTTCTATATCAAAGCCATAAACAAAACTCTGTTAAGTGTAATTATCTCATCATTTATCATCTCATAATCTGCTGGTTTTTCTGGACCTTAGTTTAACTTGCATTTTAAATATCTTTGGTTTGTGATGAATTTGTGTTAGACTTGCATTGTAGGGCTGTATTAAAATGCCCGCCTTTCTTTCTTTCCAAGTAAATTGCTAATCATGCAAAGCTTTTTTTCTCAGCAATCAATAAACTGTTTTTTTTTCCATTTGGTTTTCTATCTACACACAAGGCTTATCCTCTCTGCATATCCTCTTTCAACATTTGATTTTTTTTTTTGTATTTTAGAAACAAATGTTTGAAGTTTGTGCCTTTTACTGAATAGCTGTGTTGCGTGAAAGGGGCGAAGCGGTTTTGGCAGAAAGTAAACCCCCTTGCGTTCTAACACTCCTCATCGAGGTGGGAGGCTAGGTGTGGCTAGGTTTAAATTCTGAGTGATGCCCAATTCGTCACTATCAGTCCAGTCGCGTTTAACATGTGTTAAACTATCACGATTTGGATACACTAAGAGTGGGCCACACTCTGTCAGTCTAGTCGTGCTCATGAACTAGCACGGCCACTTCCGAGTCGTTGGTCGTGTTCAGTGAGAAACTAAAACGACTAGCTACTTAAACAGTGCAGTTTATTTGAACAACAGATCAAGGTTCTTTGGATTGCCGGTGATAAATACACTGTCTGCAAAGCACGTGCAAATAAAGTAATGTTAGTTACACAAAACGCGCGACAAAGTTAGAAAAGAGATTCTCTAGAGAAGTTTCTAAGTTTCCCGAAGAAGCGCTCGGTATAGTCTAAGTCTTACCCACAGGCGTCCCTATGGGGGGGAAGAAAGGCTCAGCCCGTCGACTGGTCCCGGAAGTCAAAGGCAGTCTGTGATGGAGTTCTCCCTGACTTGTTCGCGGTGGTGTCTTCCCTAATATCCCCCCTTTCTCGGGCTATTTTTATACTATTTTTTACTTTCAAGGTGGAGTTTGAGTGACTTTAGTCATACATACCTTTATTATGATTGGTGTAAAATTCTCTCGCTTCAGTTTAAAGGTATAGTTTACGAAAAATTCAGGGCACAGACTCAAGGAGGAGGGGTCGCACCTTGGAGGTGGGTAGCCTTCGGGATGGAGGTGTGTTTTGGTATTATAATGACATTATAATGAGCAAAGTTCACACAAAGGACAGCATTTCATCAATATTTGGCAGAATCTGGGCTCAGGGTAGCGAGTTGGTCACTTATCCATTCATCTTGTTCTTGTACCTGCTACACATCACAGGGCAAGGCCACGGAAGATTGCGTTCCGTTCCGTCCCCCGTGTAACTTCGAACCGCAGGTACTGAGACAATACAGGCTGGACTTCATGCCAGCTGCAGCCACCTACCTCAGAAGCCTTTTGATTCTGTACCCTTCTTCAATGTGTGATCAATGCTGTGCTTTTTGCGGTTTTAGCCAATTTAGTAGTTATTCCACAAGCTGTCAGGAAGAAAGGCCATTGTGGGATGTGTGTACCAGTGTCCAACTCCCCTTAGCATAAGCAGTCTTTGCAGTTGGGGGAACCTCTGCCCCTGGCTTCCCTTTCTCTCCCCTCAATGACAGATTTTCCCTGTTAGGAAAGGCACTTAATGAAGAAGGCAGACGGGATTTGAGTCATGCAGAGGGAGGGGGAGGATGGAGCCTATGACAGGAGATGGTCAGGGTGGTTGGCAGGGGAGTTTTTTCTTGCGGTCTCAACATGGTGGTATGTTCTAGCTGCAAAATACTACCATGGCAAAACAACACTTGCTTCTTACTCCAGACTTTCAGTCCAGTAGATGGAAGATTTACAAATCCACTCTGTCCTGTGGTCTCCATATGCCGAAACATTGACATGGTTACTGAGTGCGTAAGGCAGGAGTCAATTGCAAGTTCCCTGCAAACAGTACAAGGTATGATTTATCACCTTTGATTTGGAGGTAGGGAAATAGGACACAGAAAATTAAGTGATTTACTTGTGGGAACAAACACAACCAAAGCTAGGAACAGTAGCAGAATTAAAGCAGTCCCACTGCCCATTTTTTTTTTCTCTATTTCATTTATGTTTTTTCATGTCGCTGTACGACTTAAAAATTAATTTTGCGTGTGAAATAACTTAGGATACTAACTCACACCTTTACCACGTTAATACGTTGCAAAACCTTAACAAATATTTTAGGGTGTCTCAGCAGCACTTAGATCATTGATTATGAATTAGCTGGTACTTAGACATTGTAAAAACAGTCTAGACCCAGATCCAGAGCTAACACAGACCCATGCACTTCCATTGAAATCACACTCAACATTGCAATATTTCCCTAAGTAGTAATATATACTAGGTAGAGTATTTCGGAAATTACAGTATGGATATTATGGACAAAACTGCCATGCAAAGAATCGTTATTGTTAATCCTTAATAACGTATTATATGCACAAGAGTCCAATTGTACACCATTAAGAATTTTTTATTTCAAAAGTCTTTTTTAATGTGCAGTATTTTCATCCCATATGTAACATTATAAAGGTTTCCAATTAAATGAAATTATGTGTAAGGAAAATCACATTTTTATACAAAATCTAAACTTATAATGCTACTAAAAAGACACAGGCTATGAGAAAGGCTATTATTTTTCTTGCTTGTAAATATAAAGGTATGTAAGGAAACCTTTTCCCCACAGGGCTGATGACCTTTGAATGTATTATTAAGGGAAAGTGAATTCGTCAATAGAAAATCGACATTAAGGCTAAGGTCCTGAGGATGTACTCGGATCCTGGTAAATCATTGCTGATAAAGTACTATCTATCACGTTGTTACCCAAAATAATGATACTACATTTTGATTTCTAAGTTAAATCATAGTGTGCTCAAAATGCATGGAACTAGTGCGGTTTACTAAATCATGCTATGAAAGATTAGAATTGTTCTGCATAAGCCTCAGGAGACGTGAGGTAGTCCACGAAGCTTTCATTAAGTTTTTTGTCTTGAATTTGTCATGCCATTAGCTGATAAAATAGATGTACCAACAGACTTCTAGCAATGTTAGAACCTCCCAAATCCAGAAAGATCTGAGGGAGAACTGCTGTATACTTATTTCCTTGATAGAAAAATTTTCAGAATGTTCAGCTTTCTCATTTAAATCGACTTCTATCAAAGTAGAATATTTCCATAATGAGTGTTTTATACTTTCAGCACATGGTGGCTCTACTGATGATGCCAATACTATGGGTAGCGAGAACAGTGAGTATCATTCATCAAATCTCAGACACTGGAAAGAGTAGATTATTTTTTTTACATTCAGCAGAACTTAATAAATTATTTCTAGAAAGGATCTTTGCCATTAATATATAGTTCACATATAGTACACTTTTTTAAACTACTGAAACTATTCATGATACATATATTCATTACTGTGTGGTAATTGGCATGGCTTTATTGGGGCCGCACACCAAATTGCAACATATATTAGTTTGTTTGCTTTTAAGAGAGATTGGAATGGGGATTTTATAGTCAGAGATACTAATTATAATATAATTTATTAGAGTTTACATCAGCTGTTGACATTTTAAATCCATAGTCCAAATTTATTAATTGAGCTCAGCAGCACAGCATCATATTCAGTTTACTGTTGACTCCTACAATTTATTGAAAAATGATCTTGCTTCACCTTATGTACCAGAATCAGTTTGCAGATAGCTTTTCTGTTGCAGAGGTATCTGTATTAAATTAGTACCACAGATTAAAAGAGAAGGAAACGTTTAAAATGCCATTAAAATTGAGCAGTAAATCTTTCACTTTAAAAAAGAGAGGAGGAGGATATCTTGTTTCTCATTTCTCATCAAAGGTAGGCAACTAATTAGTCTCACTTCAATTAATACTTGGGTTATATAGAAGATGATTGATTCTGTCTGGATTTTTATCCTTTGAACATATGGCAACAAGGAACATGGAAAGTTTTCATCTTTCATATTTGTGCTGGTACCTTAAAGTGTGAATATATAGGTTATGCACAGGCAGTGGTGTGTTATTTTAGCTGCAGAGATAAGTGCATGCTATTTAATCATTTTTATTTCCATTGCTTACAGCTGATAAAGAACAGATATTGGTCATGCAGAAAGCATGTTGACCACCTACACAGTCTACAGATGGCTTTTGAAAGTGTATCCAGACTGGCAATTCCAGTGCACAGCAGAGAACATAACGATAATGGTGACACATAAAATTTAGGCTCAAGGTAAGATGCAGAGTCTGGGTCCAAGATGGCCTTCCAAAAAAACCAACTAGCCAGTCTCAATTTCCTACAGACAGTCCCATATGGCTGCCCACTCCCCCAGCTCCTGCTTCTTTTCCATCTTTTAAGTCTGCTGTTTGAATCCCCACACCCAGGCACAAGCAGACCCTGACATAGACTTGACCAGGGAAGGCTTTGGAGCTCCAACCTGCTTCCTCAAATAGGAACAGCTTCCATCTGCTGTGTAGAAATTGCTTGCCTGCAGGCTAGGATAATACAAGTTTGCCTGGAGTTGTGTGAAAGCAGACCCAGGGGGAAATGGATTGAACAAAATCACTTGCTGAAGATGGTAGGATGGAGGAAAAGGGTAATGGGTCAAGCTCAGGAGCCCAGGAACATGGGCTTTTGAGCAATCTCTTGGACTGCTCATGCCTGTGGCTGGACCTGCCAATGGTAGGAGGGGTGCCAGAGAAACTGTTGTGCAGAAAAGTTGTAGCTTGTACTTGTTTTTAGTACAGACCAATTACTAGTCTCTCCATTTTGGGGAAAATTTTACTCCCCTTTCCATTCCCCCCAGCCCCTCATTTGAAAGATGGTGATTTAGAAAAAGAGTTTGTTAAGATGAGTGTTAATTTACCTTAGAAAAAGTTAAATACGATTAGCTCAAACAGGTGCATATTTTAAGCTCTGTCATCTTCATTATGGGTTTGAATTTCTCCTGGCTGCAGAGAAGATTTTGCTAGGAATAGAGGGCAGATCTCTGACAACCAGGATGCACAACCACGTTCCCGAAGTAAATGAGAGCTGATCTTAGCCTGCTGCCTTCTCTCACTTTTGGTTTCTTTCTGTGAGCTGTCTTTGTCTTTCTCTGCATTTCTCCAGTGTCCTTTATGCCTTTTTTTTTTTTCTTAAACAAAAAAGGGGAGATGGGACTGTTTTCGAAGCAACTGGGTAGAAATCAAGTGCAAATTCTTATACACAGATGTCCTGGAAGGTGAGGAGATGCAGGCAAATGCAAATTTCTCAGTGTTACCAAACACTGGTCCACTGCAGACTCCTGCCTCAGAAAGCACCAAGCCACCTGCCTCAGTGGCTTTCTGCATTTTTGCTGCTCAGAAATGTTTTCTGTCACTGGTCACAGCAGCACATATTGCAGCTTTTCACCGACTGCTACTGTGCTGGCCTGCTACGAAGGGAGAGGATTGCTGAAATGCGGACTTACCACAGCCAGGCTTCTTTCCTGTTCAGCAGATTTTCCTCTTCCACATGTACGTGGCGTGCAGAGGTAGTATAGAGGTAGGCTGTAACCTAAACTCTTCAAGCTGGCAAAACTGCCGTTGGGCAATATTGCTGAGTAGTCACTCTCTGTCCAGTGCCATCTTTCCAGAATTTAACCTTTCTCAAAGTCTCCTCTGTAGCATGAATTAGGCCCATGATGCTTAAGAGTGCGCAGAAAATGAGGGAAAAGAAATTCGCTCATCCTGAAAAATAATAAACAGAATAATTTGAACAGTATATAATTGAATAATGTTACTTCTGTAAACATTTTCTGGCCTTAGCTTGTAAATTAAATCAATTCCTGATAAAGAAATACGTGGAAATCCAGTATCATTACTTTACTTGTTCGTATACCTTGCTAGGGAATTATTTTTCTGTAACAAAGCATATTTTCTGCACTGTTGAACTACATCCATCTTAACGGGATCTTCCTCTTTTGGATTTATACGTTACTTGAGTGGGTGGCTTGCCTGCTTGAGAAAGGGAGTTTCTTGAATTATGAAAACAAGAAAATCTCATATCCACAAACCACTCTATGATTTTTATGACATGATATAAATGTTAACAGAAGGGTTATTAATTTTCAAACATAATAATCAGTAACTATGCATGTTTTTGCTTCCCCAGTAGTTTAAGAACTGGCAGTAAATCTTACAGTGCTTTGGTGATTCAACTGAATCTGTGTAGAGTGTATTTCAGTGAACTGGATATAAAACCACTGTCCTTTCTTTTTTTCCAGTCTTTCCAAAGTACTTCTGCTTTTGCAAACTGCATCTTGAATGGCACCAACTGTGAGCAGTTTGTTGCTCTGTGATGAGGCACTTTGTTTTCTTGGCCTGAAAGAGAGCTTCAGGAGCCAGATCCTCAGCTGGTGTGAATATATGAATAGTGCTGAAGTAAATACACTGCCATTTAGGCTGCCTGCTGATATTCCCTTTCATTCCCTTGGAGTGATGCATGTCATCCCACTCATACAAACCTAGCATGGCTGCTGTTATTCAAGATGCTATTTGCAAAGCAGAAGGGCTTTGCTCACTGTAAGGGTAAAGGGGCAGTTGTCCTCTATCCAGTTCATTCTCTCCTCCACTGAAAAGCTGTTCACAGGTTATTGGCTCAAGAAAATCACCACAACATATTTACTTCCAAAGCAGAATGCAATAAGCAGTTACTCAAGGGTGCATCAGTAAATTGAAGACAATGGAATTATGGTCATTTACTCTGGTTGAAGGTCTGCCCTAGTTTTTAAGAGTATATTTTTAATATCTGACCAAGGCTTAATTCTTCGTACATTGTTTTCTACTGCAAATATCTTTTTTTCCTCGTGCCCACCAAATAAGTTCAGGCACCATCATGTACCATCTGTAAAACTGTGCAAAAATTCCATTATGTTGAATCTAGAGTCTGTGGGGCAGAGACCGCATTGCATAACGAGTTGAAGGGAGGAAAAAAAAAGAGAGGTCATTGAATAATACGCAGCAGAAAGATGCTGAAAGAAGCCTCAACGGAGCTTTTCAAGAAAAACAAAAGTAGAGTAGAAGATAATCAGAAATGTTGAAAGATGAGGAAAGAAGGGACAGAAGAAAGGCATTTACACTTGTTTGGCACTAACTGTAATACGACAAACACTGCTTTTTTCTTTGTTTTCTTTTTATGGTCAGTGGTACCAACACCTCTAACATGGATGTTTTAATTGAGCAAATCAACCTAGTTTTAAATAACTCTTGTAGATCTTCTATATATATTAAATTTAACTGTTAGTGATACTTTTGATTAATAAGTAGTCATACTACAGACATTATTTTATTGTAACGTGCTAATCATAAACTCTTTCATTGTTTTTAAAGGTATCAAATGTCTTGCACATTAAAAAATGTTCATTTCTTTGACTATAATGGGTACTTCAAGTGACTATCTCAAGTGTAGACATCTGAGATGCAGGCCTCAGATTAAGTGAATTGATCATCACTTCTCTGGAGAAAAACTGGAAGAAGGTGATTTGCGTCCTGGACAGTAGTGTAGATGTCAGTGTCCGAGGCTAGGTGAGAGGAAAGCCATGTGAGGTCCCCCACTACCTTTGAGAATTTACAATCTCTTGAATAATATGTCCCATCTCCTATAGGTCTTCTGAGTATGAATTTGTTACGTATACATGAGGCATGCATATGTATCAAAAATCATTGAAGAAAACTGTATGTAATTTTGGACTGAGCACTGGCACAAGTTGCCCAGAGAGGCTGTGGAGTCTCCCACCTTGGAGCAAAAGCTGTCTGGACATAGTCCTGGGCAACCAGCTCTAGGTGACCCTGCTTGAATACTAGGTGACCTCCTAAAACCCCTTCCAACCTCAAATGTTCTGCATGTGTCAATAACAGATGCAATGATTGGGAATTAACAAATGTCTGAAACTATTATACTGAACAAACAACCACCACCTCAGTATCTTCTTGTTGCTAGGGATGTGGAAACGTTTGAAAGACTGAAGTGACAAGAGTCATGACATGCATTCCTATCACAGCTCTAGAAATAAGTATATACAATTAATTACGTTTTCCTGGCTGAAGGACAAATTAAAAGAAAAGCCTATATTATAAAAAACCCCTTGAGTTACAGCTAGTGATTGTACAATAATGTGGTAAAAATAAAACTGGCTTTTTCACTTCTTTTTTTCTTTTCAGTCTTTGAACGATGCAGCTAATAACATATTCAAAACATATTAAAAGCTTAGTGGAATTTGCTATAGGTTACATGCAGACTTTTTTATTCCTAAAGGATAATCATAATTATTTGAATTCTTCTCTTCATTAAAGATGTCTAAAATTAAGTTAAAGAAAGCATGTGAGCATTCTTCCAAGGCTCAATTCAGATACGAATGCAACATTGCTGCCCTGGTAAAATTTGTTTAGTGAAACAGAACACTTGCTTTTGAAAAAAAGCTAATTCCTCTGTTCTTTACTAGATTATGCATTTTTGTTGGCTGTATTGATATAGTAAAGGGAATAATTGCTGGAGTTTAATTTTTTAAACTGATTTGGTAAGTATTCTGCATCTCGTCAATTGCTCAGAGGAGAATACACCCTGGAGCTAATTAGAAGAGGTAAAATAAACCTACAAGCAGCCCGATTGCATCTCAGTTATTATCATAGGGGTTGGATTCTGGTACAAAGCCTGATAAATCTACCCCAGTAAAAGTAGGTGTCGGTAAACCAGAGTTTAATTAGAACAATATCAAATGTAAATTTTGAGATTTGTAGAGGTATAGGAAATATAGTCATAAGTTGACAAGAGCTAAATTCTGTCTGTGTTCCTCAGTATTTCATGTCATTGTACCAAAATCATGTAATTGCCAGGCATATCCAAAGCACTGATTTTTCTGGGCTTTTAATTTCAAAATATCTTTTTCCCATATATCTGTATACACTAACGTATACTGCACATTCTTGCCCCTGCAGCTTATCCATCACAGAATCAGGCAGTTTTATTTAAAAGTCACAAGTCCCAAATTTCTGACGTGTACAAATCTGCTGTAATTGCGTCTCCCTATGGAGGACTGTTGTGATTCCTGTGGTCCAAGTGGGATCCATAACTTTCCCTTTCCTTGGTCTCATTGTCATGCTCTGCAGGCTCTGATTTAATCTTCACAGCACTTCAATTTTGTGATCTAGCTTCCCTACTGGCCGGTGCCAACGCTCACCTTGGCTGTTGTGTGGGTATCTGTCATCAAACAAATCTTTTCATGGTCAATCTGTAGTAGAACCACAAAACAGAAGGACTGCCAAAAGGTTTATAGCACAATTACTCTTTAATTTTTATGACACAGATGATGTGTAGGTCCAGACATAGGAAATAAACCACCTATACATATTGCTTATTATACCCAACACCTAGAAATAATCTCTGGCATACAGTCTGAGTCTTCCAAAGTGTCTTTTCCTAAACGTGCCTTCTCTTTCTGTCATAAACTCACAGAGTGCCACTCCTCCTCTTTTTTCTGTTTGCCCACTTGTTCATTCATAGCTGATCGAGTAACAGAAACAAATTCTCTCTGCCACAAGAGCACGCTCTTATAGTTCCTTTCCCATTTCTGTGGTTTTAAAGTCTGCACTCATATTTAGTTTTTATGGGATGTCTAAATTGAGGGATTAAGTAGAGATAAAACAAACTGCTTGGAAGCAGTTTGGCAGCATAACACAGAGCTAAATGAAGGCTAATTTACTCAAATGAGAAATAAAGTATGTTAGTACACAGATGCAATATGTATGGTGGATGGTATCTGAGCTTAATTTCACCACAGCTCATCTCCTTTTAATCTTTTGATCAAGTTTAGACAAGAACAGAAGAATTTGCTTTACTTACCTTGTATATGCTTATTTACACAGGTAGGCATATTCAAAAATGTGCAAGTCCTCACAGTCTGCTCAGCCTAAACAGATACGATGATATGATGCAGAGAACACATGCATGCTATTTGCCACTTCCAGGGAGTGTCTGTTGAAACAAATTATTTCCTTACATTACCCCCTCCCGCCCCCGAATCAGATTAAACAGGTAAATCAAGTCAAAGAAGCAATACAGAACTACATATTATTTTCGCAATGCTTTTAAATATATGATGATATTTCACGGTCATTTTGTCTGCTCTTAGCAACATCATAGAAACAGTGTTATTTTTGTGGTAGAATGTACTGCTTTTATAGGAGCCTTTTGGATAAAGAACATATGTATTTCTTTTTAGCTTTCCTAAGAATGTTGGACAGGTCTGATTATCAAATATTTAGTCTCATTTGAGCTTGTAGCACTTTTAAGTTATAGTCATTATTTCAGTTATATATTACACTCTTAATGCACTTCCCTGCTTTTGTGTTTTTGCCCTGTGACAGAGCCCTGTGAAATACTTTCTTTGATATTAATTACAGAAAGAGCTGGGTAAGTTTTGATGATTATGGTAAAATATTCAGAAGACAATGGGAACTTGGCCTGAAGTGCTGTAGCTTGTACTCCACATCTTCAGATGACCAGATATTCTCATTCCTAATGGAGTGTTCATTGTTTGTTATTGTCACTTTCTTGAGTTGACTAGCTGTTTTATTGAATGTGTTTCTGAATCAGCGGCTGTCAATAAGCCTTGAAGAGGTGTTTCTGTGCAAGGAGTCTTAACATTTTTGAAGACAATAAGTCTTGGGACCTTTGAGACCTCTCTGGTTTTGCAGTAATATTTCTATCCCTTAGGAACACTGTGTAAAATTGAGGACTAAATTATTATACTTCTTCTGGAAGCCAATGAAACACAAGTGAAGAACAATAACAACTGCAATTTCTCTGTAAATGCACTGCCAACAAAGAAGGCTAACTTTTCCATTCCCTTAGATGGTACTTTAATAAATAATCTCTTCAGAAAGTTCTTCAGCATTACTGAGGCTTTAATGCGTGCTAATTTTTTGCACTCAAACTAAAGGAAAGCTTTAAGCCCAGGCCCACAGGCAATCTACAGTAAGAACTTCTGAGGTTAAGCCATGCCCGCAGTTCAAGAAAATGATGGGAAGGTCATGATCGAAGGCAAAGCTTTGCCTCCAAGTCATCCAGCCCCACTCCCTAAACTCTAAACACTACAGCACTAAGTGACAAGCAGCAGATTTGTCATTCCTGGTTTCCTGCCCTTTTTACCCCATGGTTATCTGCTTAGCTGAAAGTAGAAGACGGATCCTTAGAATGGTATTGTGGGAAGAAAAGGAGCCAATTTTATAGATAAAATATATATACACAAATTAAGGTATAACTTGGGGAGGCTGGTTGAACCCTCCATCTCTGTGTCTACTTTGCAGGGGAAGCTAGACATCTACCGTCCCAGGGCTTTGCCGTGGGTTATTTGTGCTAAACTGCACTCCGCTGTCAAAAGGCAACCTCAGCTGGAATTTTGTTACACTCTTTAGAACCAATTTTCTATACTGAGAAACAAACAAAACCCAACTCAACCTAAAATATGACTGTCTCATAACAGTGTCACTGATGCTATCCCCAGCAAACTCTGTTTCCAGTGAATACACAAATCAAGTGTACCCATATTGCAGCTCTGGGAGATGTGAGGTTTTGAGAATCTAGTTGCCAGAACCCTCTGGTCTGTGGCAGGTTGGCCTTGGCTGGCAGCCAAGGCCCCGCGCAGCCACTCGCTCCCTCCCTCCCCTCAACGGGACAGGGGGAGAAATGGGAAAAACAAGAGTGAGAAAACTCATGGGTTGAGGTAACGACAGGGAGATCATTTACCAGTTACTGCTGTGGGAAAAACATGCTCAACTTGAGGAAATTAACTTAATTTATTGCGAACTAATATAAATATTTGATTACTAATTTGGATATTGGGAAATAACAACAAAACCAAGAAATGAACGTTAAAACAGTTAGGGAAAACACACCCCTCCGCCTTCCCCTGGCTCAAGAGACACCTCTTCTCCCCCTTGGCATTTCACCAGGTACACTCTGTCCCCTCCATGACAGAATGGGGTGGCATGAAGGGGTTTGTGATCTGGACGTTTTTTTTTTTTTTTTTT
>VYZM01010454.1:32388-56034 GCA_013398915.1 Dromas ardeola
TTCTGCCGCTCCATGCTTCTCGCACTTTTCCTTTGCTCCTGCGCAGGTCCTCCATGGCTGCAGTCCCTTTGGGAATACCAGCTCTGGTGGCCTGGAGCACCTCCTCCCATCCTTCTCCTCTTGTGCCCAGCCCAAAGGGTTGTTTCCCTCACTTTTTTTCCTCACTCCCTGCTGCCTGTGCAGCAGTTTTTGCCCTTTCTTAAATATGTTTCCCCAGAGCCGCCCCCACTGTGGCTGCGGGGCTCAGCCGTGCCCTGCGGTGGGTCGGTCGGAGCCGGCTGGAACCGGCTGGAACCGGCTGTGTCCGGCCCGGGGCAGCCCCGGCCTCTCCTCACAGAGGCCGCCCCGCAGCCCCCGCTGCCGGTACCTGGTTATCTTACCAGTACACGGTTATCTTAAAACTTAGTGTGTGAGTATCCTGTTTGCATTTCAGTTGAGGACATTGAGATGCTGGGTACGGTATGAATGAACTTCCACTCCATTTTTAAAAATAGAAATGCGTAAAAGTTGAATACTTCGGTGTTTGCCAGTCATCTTGAAATCACTGTAATACACCTGCGGGTGAAGGTGTGTCAGGATGCACTGAGATCAGAGCTGAACTTCAGAGTGAATCGGTATATTCCAAGCTTGAAATCCGTGCTTTAAGAGTGTATTGAACTGGAACAAGGTGAATTTTAAGCATGGGGAAATTCAGATATGGCAGGCTACCCTGGTTGTGTGTCCTTTCTTGTCAGATCCCTTCCTCTAGTCTTCTTTCCAGTCTAGTTTTTATCAGGGGTTTTCTTGAAAAAATCCCAAGCAGTATCCTGTGGATTTTTAAGAAAATATTCTTTCCATCACCTCAGAGTTTTGGATGTTTCACCCTGCTGCTGGCAGGCAGCTCCTGTCAATATTCAGTCAGTCGGCACAAATGTGTTAACTTCTGCAACAAAATAGAGCAGATAGTAATTCAGGTAAGTCATGTATTATTATTCTCATTGGTTAAAAAGAGAAACTGAAAGACTCAATGAACTATTGGAATCTGATAGACTGAAGTCTACTAAAACAGTACGACATGTTTATGGAATCAGAGAAGCATGAAACCATCGAGGTTGGAAGGGACCTCTGGAGACCATCTATTCCAAGACCCCTCCTCAAGCAGGGCCAGAGCAGGTTATCTGGGACCATGTTCAGTTGGGTTTTGAACACAACCAAGAGTCAAGACCCTACAACATCCCTGGGCAACCTGTTCTGGTGTTTGACCACTCTTACAGAAAAAGGTGTTTTGCTGTCCTCAGCTGTAATCTCAGGTGTTTCAGTTTGTGTCCAATGCCTCTCCTTCTGCCAGTGGACACCATTGAGAAGAGTGTTTGTTCCTTCCCATCAGGTATTTAAACACAATGATGAGATCCCCTCCGAGCCTTCTCTTGACAGTCCCAGCTCTCTCAGCCTCTCCTTATATATCAGATGCTCCTTATATATCAGAAGCTCCAATCACTTAATCTTCTTCACGACTCTGTGCTGGACTTGGTCCATCATGTCCATACCTTTCTTGTACTGGGGAGTCCAGCACTGGACAATCCAGATGTGGCTTCACCAGTGATGAGTAGAGAGGAAAGATCAGCGCCGTCGTGTGCTAGCAGCACTATTTCTAATGGGGCCTAGGATGCTCGTGGCCTTCTCTGCCACAAGGGTGCATTGCTGGCTTATGGTTGACTTGCTGCCCGGGACCCAAAGTCCATCTCTGCAGAGCTGCTTTCTGCCAGTTGGCCCCTGGTATGTACTGGTGCATGGGGTTGTTCCTCCCCAGGTGCAGGACTTTTCACTTCCCCTTGTTGAACTTAATGAGATTCCTCTCTGCCCAGTTCTTCAACCTGTGCAGGTCCCTCTGAATGGCAGCACAACCATATAGCATATTAGCTATTCCTTCCAGTTTTGTATCATCTGTGAAGTTGCTGCAGGTGTGCACTGTCCCAGAATTCAGGTTAGATGTGAAGCAGTATTGGCTCCAGTTCTGATCCCTGCGGTACACCACTAGTTATTGGCCTCCAGCAGGACTTTGTGCCACTGATCACAACTTTCTGGGCCCAGCTGTTCAGCCAGTTTTCAATACACCTCACTGTCCACTTATCTAACCCATACTTTGTCAGTTTGTCTATGATGATATTATGAAAGACAGCGTAAAAAGCCTTGCTAAAGTCAAGGTAAACAACATCCACTGCCCTCCCCTCCTCCCCCAAGCTAATCACCTCATTTTAGAAGGCCGTTAGGTTGGGTAAACATATTTTCCCCTTTGTCAACTTGGGGACAAGTTGATCCTTGGATCCTTGTCAACTACTCCCAGTCACCTTGTGGGTGCAACCTGTCAGGCCCCGTGGACTTATGTTTCTCCAGTTTGTTTGTCCAGATGGATGTTGGCTTTCCTGACCCCGCTCCCGCACAATCAGACAGCATGTCTTTATTCCATGTGGACCTCCTTACTTGATTTCCTGTTTGTTGGGATGTACCATTCTTGAGCTTGGAGAAGGTGAACCTTGAATATCAACTATTTGGATTTAGATACCTCTTAGGAATAAACTTTTTTAAAACCATGTTTTCAGCTGGTGGCAGATAATAAAATAATCAATAGTGGTACAAAAACAGTAGGGAAATTTAATATATTTGGAATGCTTTGTATTAAAATGAGTTAAAAAGATGCATCTTGTAGTCAGTAGAATAGATACTAAAAGTTTGTAATAACAACAATGGGGATAGATATTGTATGTAAGAATATTAAAGGAACTATTTAAGGAGGCTTGGACTAGCATTTTAGTATTTATTTATATGGCAATTTTCTTTATGATGATGAAGCAACGTACCAGGCAAATCCATCCATGACATGACTATTGATGGAGGAATAAGCAATGAGTACTGCATATTCTTATATAAGGACAAAAATTGCCAAGGTAAGTGGTCAGATGCCAACAAAGTGCATTTTAATGCTGAAAAATAAGTTAGTTAAGGTAAGAAAGGCAGGCAGTCTACAGGAGGAGAATGTAAATCCTGGAAAATAGGGTTTCAAGATACTAGCAATAGCAGGCTCCCCGTGTCCTCCACTGTGTAATGCTCGGGGCAAAAAGAGCTAATGTGATCCTTGTATAGGTAAAGAGTAGAAATAGGGTCATGAGCTTGCCTCTGGCGGCCCCACTGTTAAGGTTGAAATGATAATCCACTGCATCTTCTTCTGTAATTTAAGGAGGATGTATGGAGACAGCTTGAAGGAAGACGCTCAAAATGATCTATGAATTGCAAAACAATGTGAGACTTAAGGTACTCAACCTATTGAGTTTACTGAAAAGCAGGATGAAAGATCGTTTCACATATAAGTGAATATGATGGGTGGAAACTTTCTAACATTCCTAGAAAAAGTCAAAACAGAATTCAATGACTGGAAGTTAATGTTAGACAAAATCAGCCTTAAGGTAAGACGAATTTTACTTGCAGCGCAGGTAATTAAACGCTGGGGAGGTGATGGATTCACCATAGTTCAGAGAAATACAAATAAGTTTGGATAGTTAAAAAAAAAAGAAAGCTTTAATTCACCTTCTGAGAGCATTCATATTGCTCAAAGAAGTGCAGCTCAGCATTAGGAAAAACTGGATTAGAAAACACCATTTCTAATATTTTCTCCAGGGTTTGAAGGAAAGTTTTCCGCAAGGCACAATCAAGCAGGTATCTTGCTTGATTTAAAATAAAAAATATATATATTGTTTTTTGCTTTCTGCTCTCTCACCTCAGAGGTAACCAAGACAGTGTAAGGCAGTGCCCTGTGGTGGACCGCGTCACCTGTCTGGGGAATAAACCAACCATTTGTGTTCAGAAAAATATAGCCTGAGCAACTGTCAGCGCTGGGGTTGGAAAGAAATATTCTTGCCATTCCGATTCACAGGGCTGCAGAGTTCCTCCTTTTTTTCTCCTTGGCAACCTGAAGCAGAGAGCACCTGCAGGATTATTGAGGCATATATTCTCTATTTAGTTCTCTGCTATTTTGGGGCCCTGAAGTGCTGCTGTACCCTGAGCTTCTCTGCTTCTCTGCTTGTGCTATGCAAGAGTCCCAGCTTCTGGGGAGTGAAATGCTTTAACGTAAGACAGTTGTTTTTTTTTAAATACTAACAAAAAGGTTGCTGGGTGAAAATAAATGGTCTGTGATATCCAGGAAATCAGCCTAGATGATCTGAAGATCCCTGAAGCCTCAATTTGAAGTGATGGAAGGTTAATCAAAGTAGTGCATAAAAGCACAATAAGGCCCATTCCTTTAAAAGGGTTATGAACCACAGGATCCAAATATAAATTCTGAGTAGCTCTTGTTCCCCCTCCCCCATTAGGGCAATGTTTATGCAGGCAAAATCTCCATTAAAGTCATCATCATCCATTTGCTTGTGTATTCACAGGACTGAAACACTAGAGGTTATTTTATCAACGTGAACCATCAACCTCATGGTTCTTCAAATGACATTGAAATAAAGGAGTTTGCGTAAGAACAGGCAATCAGTGGTATTAATACCAACTTCTCCCACATCAGTAGATACAAGTGTTTAGAAAGTTGTGCTGTTTGTGTGTTTGTCAGTGAACAGGGATATCACTGTAAGGCAACAACGTCAATAAGTTTAGAAACTGCAGTTTCTAATTAAATGTTAACTTTGTTTGCCTTGGGCTTGGAAAAGAGATAAGAAGCTGCTTCATGCCGATAAACAAATATGCATGCAACACAACAGGACAATGAGATCACTAACTTTGCTTTGCAATATGTGGAATTATTGCTTTTTCACTTCATTTAAATAAGAATTATAATACTTAACAGAATGTCTGTTTACACAGGTCTAGGGCATGCTCGAGGTTACACTGATGAAAATGAAGATCAAACTTGATAATGTGGTCTGTCTGTTGCTTGGCAAGTGGTGACAGATAATCACTACCGTATTTTCAGATAGGTGACCTGTAAATTAGCTGTAAAACCCTCTGTTTCATGAGCACTACAGGTGATGTATGTGTCTAGGCAATGTAAAGACCTTAGCTGAGAAGTCCCTCCTCTTAAAAGCCTGCTCCGTCCTTACTAGTACTACCCTTGCATCTGAATCTCCTCATGTTACATCTCCATTATCATTGCAGTCTTGTGCAATTATTTGTGGATATGGGTGTCTTGAAGACTTACTTACAAGGGTGCTGACTTTATGTCTATATGTTGAAATTTGTATTTCCTTTACAGCAGAATTCAAAATTGGAAGCTTCCTAGTGCTTATAAGTGGTTGATCTTTTTGTTTGTGTTTTCGACTGTGTTTGGAGTAGATTTGGGAGAACCAAAGCTTACAGTCCCCAGGTGAAATTATGTAAGTGACCTGCAAACATTCAGTGTTGAGAAGTGTGGTTCAGCAATGGAAAAGGAAACAAGAACAAAATTCAAACACTGAATAAAAAACCATCACTTTGTTCTTGTATTTATGTTGCTTTAGGCAGTCACTAATGCTTTTTCAGCTCAGCTTGATCCAAGAAACTATTTCACTTGAATGGTTTGCACATTATAAAAGCTACACAGAAAACAGAATATGTAAGTGGAGGAAATAATTTTGTTCCCTATCCTTCTCTGTGCTTCTAGATGACCTGTTTTGGGAAAGGAGTTTTAAAGCATGTGAATTTATCTGTAAGGCTGGTAAATCGACTTAAGAAAAAAGAATCACTTCTTTTCATTTGTTTACTTTCTTTCTCCAGCCAAAGGTTATGGTATCAAACTGTGATGAAAGAATGTATAAAAGAAAGTGTAAATGCAGTGGAATTTGAAGATACATGTATCCCAAAGAGATCCAGGTTGACTGAGCAGCCTATCCCATCTGTAAAACCAACGAAGACGTAGAAATAAGTGATTTTTTCCAAATAAGTCTATAGAAACAGGCTGAATTTTCAGTGTGTCCCAAGTCACACTAACAGTATTTGATACCTCACAAAATACATCTGCAGTTACCACTTTCTTTTGAATTTAATTCCCTTCTCAGCTTGTGTGCCCATGTTCCCCATGACTGTTTCAACCATGAGGAAATGGCCTTTTCTTGGTAGAAGTACATTGCAGCCTTTCATTGGAATTGCACTTTCTGCATTGCTGAGCAGTTGTGGCAGCAAGATTTTCTGGATAATAAGAACATACAAGAATAAGTATGGCTTCGTAAGGCAGGAAATTCCTGTTGGATGGATGATGTAGCTTCATTTCTCTGCTCACAGGATTACTCCTGGATTTTATTGGAAGATCAGGTAGCATCAAACATAGCTTCAGAAATGAGAGATGGAACAAGGAACTTGGACCTCTCTGGGGTTCAGGCCCACATTACTGGCATTGTAGTTGAACTTAGCTCTTTCTGGAGAGACACTTAGGCACACTCCTCTGTCGTATATCTCACTGGGTATTGACCAGGGGTCCTTGCAGCCAGATACTTTCTGAGATGCTTAATCCTTCTCTCAGACCCTGTAGAAAATAGTAGCTAATCTAACCAAAGCTGAATCCTGCTGAAGAGCATAAAAGTTGTACGCTGTGACTACATCTTTTTACTACTTTGCCTAGTAAATGTGATAATGCCAAGGAACATTTCTGCATGCTGAAACTTCATCATGTGAGTTGCCAGAGCGGTTCCTGGCATGCTTTCTCAAATGATTCCTTGGCATGGTTCAGGGTTAATATGGGCCATGAACCACTCTCACTAGACAACTTGCAGTCAGCTGTCTTATATTGAAGGATGATTTAGCAGAATGGATGGAAGCTGTTTTGCCTAGGCAGGTGTCTCTTAAAAGTTATTTCTTGGCTCGTCTTGTGTACTAGTAATGTCACAGTCTTAAGTCTTCCCTGTGGGTCAAGCCCTGTTGTCTACAAAGACCACCCATAGCCAGGAATGTTTCTGGGCTCTAATTCTGATTCAGTAAAAGAAGACAAATAGACAATCACCAGCTACTTCGAAGCTCCAAATAGTGCAGAACACAACAGCAGACTCCCCTAAGCAAGGTAAATCTGACGACTGGTCTTTACATCGCCTTCCTCTAGGATAGACTTAAAACACTTCATTGCCTCTCTGTTGATCTTCTCGTTGCTCAATTCGTCTGAATGAAATGAAATTCCTGTTTTATCTTATAAATATAATCACAGAGATTTTTTTAATGGATTCCCCCTCATTTCAGTTCCTTTTTTATGGATACACATCTGGTACCAAGAAAACTTGGAATATCTGGATTTAAAAATCATTCTGCTTAGTTTACACACAGATGTGGGCTTTCTGCAGAGCTGTTGATCCTTTATTGTTCCAAGACTTTTCTTGTCAAATATCAAGGGTTTATTGCAAACCACAGGTATTAAATTTATTCAAAAATGTTTAAATAATGGCAAGAGAGTATTTATCTTGCTCACTGTACTTAAAAATTGCTGAACTGTTTTCGCCCATGTCACGAAAAAATGCCTCAGGCAGAAAGCAGAGGCAGAAAATGCCATTATGAAAGTTTGAAATTTGCTAAATTTGAGTGTAAGTATAAAGAAATAATTTTCAAATATAAAATCATGCAGCCTTAGCTACTGAGGTTGCTACATAATGCTGTTTCAGTAACAGGTGAACTTGTTAAAGAGATTTTCTTTTGCTACCCTTTAAGCTAATCTTAGGCCAGATGAGTCCTAAACAATAGGGGCTCATATCTGTTTCATGCCACTGAAAACAGGATAAGAAGAAGGTGCATTCATTAATAGCAGGATGACTAGAAGCAATCACTATGATGTAGCTGTAAAAAAAATAAATGTGGTCATGGGCATTATTGTGTGATGCTTTTTTTCCAGGAAAGATAAAGAAGTATTATTAGTTTAAGGCACTGGGAAAACACATTCAATTAAGATCATTCAAGGATTCTGAGATGGTAAAAAGGATGAAAAAATACTTTATGGAGGAAGGTAAAAGAGCAAAAATGCTCATATTTAGACAATATTGATGTAGGAACAAAGAGGTGTAAAGGAGCTATACATGCCTTTAGTCTGGGAATTAGGAGTCTTGTCACCACAGGACTGAGGTTCTGGGAAGCTCCATTATGCATAGTGAGAGGAATCTGAGTTAGCTGAATCTTGGTCAGTTTATCAGTTTATGAATCACAGGTGTCATTATTTGCGGTATTGGGAGAACAGATTTGATCCAGGAGATCTCTTCCAGTCCTATACACCTTTACCCTTGTGCAACTTCAGCGTTCAGGGGAAATATTCCTTGCAGACTCTCAGTATGTACAAGCTGTGAAACAAAGCCAAGCTGTAGCAACAGTTTACTCTTGTTTCCTTCATGTATTTTCTTAAAGGAACCCCTTTCATCACAGCTGACATCTTGACTTTTAAATGCAATAGCACAAGCATCAATTGCTTGAAAGTGTTGTTAAACACCTTGGGTTTTTCCCTCCAGCCCCCAGAGGCTGCAGTCATCTAGCTCTGTTAGTATCATCAGGGTTCATTGTCTGTGAAGAATGATAAAGGGACCCATGAGGAATAGAAACTTCCCAAACAACTCTTTTACATGTGTTGCTTTCTAAGCGCAGGCTTTCTAACTTGAGAAAGACTATTGGAGATGTAGTGAATATTAAATTAGAAATCACAACTCATAAATAGTGTATACATATATATATATATATATATAAAAGAAAGTGATAGCTGCAGGAAACTGAGAAATGACAAATATTCATAACTGAGGTACGTTCTAATTCTTTCCTTTACCCTAAATGTACACTCAGAGGAATGTGAGTGTGCAGTTTGGTCTTCCCAAGGATAAGGTTATGAGGCTGTGGGACAGAGGGTAATGGGAATGGATATGGAATTGTTGATAAAGAGGAAGGTTGCAGGAAGGGCAGGGATAATCAGCTGCGTAAAAATTTTTAAGGCTTGGTGCTTTCGTCCCTGTGCCTCCAGTTCCAGCAGCCTCCAGGTGCATCGCCTGTTGTGTTAATTGTGAGCACTAAAGAAGACAAACCTGTTTTGCAGCATGACTTATGGGGATGTCAGGTGCCTTCACAGTGAGAGGTGATCCACCCCATCTCTCCTAAATGCTGGTAAACAAGGAACATTATGGCCCTTAGAACCTACAGTACAATACTATCAGTTAGAATAGTAGTCTGTGTCTATACTAGTAAATTAAATAGTGTTCAAGTAGGCAATTGAATTGAATTGTTTGTACTGCTAAATTGTTACAGTGCTCCCTGGCACAGTTTTTGGCCTGGCCCAGCTAGTACTGTCCTGGTCAATTGGGTATGCCATAGAGTTGGCACAGGCCAAAGACTACCCTCAGTGGGTAACCTGCATGTGACCATTTTATTTTAAGGCTAAGGGGCCACCCCGCTCTACTCAGTGCTTGTCAGGCTTCACCTGGAGTACTGTGCCCAGTTCTGGTCCCCACAGTTCAAGAAAGATGAGGACAGACTGCAGAGGGCGATCAAAAGGCTGGAGATAATCAAAAGGCTGGAGAAACTCCCTATGAGGAAAGACTGAAGGAGTCAGGTCTCTTTTCACTTGAGAAGAGAAAGGTCAGGTGTGGACCTCATTGCAGTATTCCGGTACATCAAGGGTGCCTACAAAGAGGACAGAGCCTCTCTCTTCACAGGGAGCCACATGGAGAAGACAAAGGGGCAATGGGTACAAGTTGCACCTGGAGAAGTTTCATCCCGATATAAAAAAGAAATGAGAACAATCAATCACCACAACAACCTCCCCAGGGATGCAGTAGAGTCCCTATCACTGGAAGTTTTCAAGATGCGATTGGACAGGGGGCTAGATAAGATCGTCTATGCTCCTTTTCCCATGAAAGGTTGAACCAGGTCATCTTTCAAGGCCCCTTCCAACCTGGGCTGTTCTATGGTTCTATGACTTAAAGTAAAGAAAGTGCCTGACTTTGTGACCCTGGCAACATTTACTTTGCAAGCACAACCATAGTCCCAGAGGTCTTGGCTAGGCTGGCGAGATTGCCATGAGAATTGCTGGTGTGTCCCTGCACAGAAAAGACAAAACAGCAAGCTCGTGATGTTTCAGGAGTGCCAGGCTTTTGGGCAGTCCCTGGTGTCTTTGCTGGCCTGGTGTTTGGTGCCTGCTGCTCTGTAGAAGACACAAAGACAGGCACAGGACAAAGCCAGTGCTGAACCCATGCTGCTCTTCTACCTGCATGTACTACGGCTGGATTCTGACGGCCTGTGTGCTTGGTGTTTGGAAATGGAGTACTCACCTAGTGAGTACTACTCCACCTCCATTTGCTGGAGACCCAGGAAGTGACTTGGATGTAGCTGGGTTGAGAAAGTTGAGAAAGTACCATCCTATCCTCCCCAAAGCTGTGAACATCCTATCCCAAGACAAGGAAAAATGTGGCCCTGGGAGAGAAGCGACACTCCATTTTTTGGGTTGCTGGCATTTGTGTGCAGTCTTTCCTCTCTCCATTACACCAGCATTGCTGGTCAGGGCTGGGGAAGGTCTGAAAAAAAAAGATTCTGATTTGGACTTGTGGACTCTGAATGCACAGTGCCGACGACAGAAAAAGGCCGAGCACCAGGCAACTCCTCCACTGCGTGGAGGGAAAAGAAACGTGCCTAGGAGGCATCAGATGTTGTCATGTGTGGTAGATGCTGTAGGTCAAAATGGGCTCTAGGATACATAGGGTATAGGCTACCAGCACACGTTTTTTCCCACCTGTGGAATCAGGGAGTTCCATCACTAGAAAGATTCGTTTTGCCCAGCAAACTAAAAGCAGGCATTCAACCTGCAACATCAAGCAGGCTTTCTAGGGTGTCAGTCTGCCTGGAGCCCTTCCCACTCCTAACTATGGGGGTGAGGTGGGTAGCAAAAGGGGAAACTTCCTTCAGTGAAAAGAAATTACTGGGAGTCCTGTAAAGTTTAATGAGATTTTAAAATTTTTCTTAGCTGTGTGTCTTTCTGGCAAGACCTCAGCTGCTTATTGTTGTGGCCTGATGATCCAGGTAAATGAGAAGACTAGGCATCTTATATGTGAATGCAAGCAAACACTGGTGCGTGTGCTCTACAGACACAGAATAAGTGGCTTTTTTTTTCTATGGTGCCTAATGATTATGGGCCTGTTCCTGCTGGGAGGAAGGTGCTGGGAGGTGCTGGGAGGCCACTTTAAGGTTGGGCATTGCTGAGTTTGACTCTTCTGCAGCATAAACGCTGTTGTGTTGATCTTGAGAGCAGGAAAGTACCATGGCAGTCAGGGAATTAGAGTCCTGGAGCACAGCTGAGACAGACTGTTCTTACGAGTGAGTCCAGCTGCAGCCTGCAAGACCAATAAACTCTTTTGCAAAGCTGCAGAATATGCCAGCAGGAATCTACATCTCCTTCTCACTGCTTCACAGCCCTCCCTCAGCCAAGGTCAAATGCTGGAATATAAAGCATGCAGGGTGGTTTTTTTAAAACCTGCTGTTTTCATTCCTGCAACAAAATAATGAATAAAGGCATCTAAAACTGATTATAAGTAGAACAAAGAATTTAATCTGATCTGAAAGAAAAACCATTTAATGTTATTTTCAGGGTCTTGTAAAAATTAATTAAATGTAGGTGAATTTTTTTCTTAAAGTCTATTTTTCAAACAAAAAAAAATAGAAGGAAGTACTTTTTACCCAATAAAAGGTTTAATTTGTCATTTTTCTCAAAATGTTATGTATTCTTTAAAAATTCTGCTTCCTAAATTCGGCAAACTTTTATAACCATTAGCAATCAATTTCTGAACTTTGTTCTAACCTTTAGTAAAGATCTACCAAAATAATACAAGCATCTGCAGATGTCAAGAAGGTAAACAATCTGCTTTTGTATGAGGCTATCTTGCTTCTGAAATCTTTCTCCTCACTTCATCAGTTCATTATCATCATCAGTATACATGAGAGTATACAGTTCCAGTCCCAAACTGTAATAACAAGTTATGTTTGCTTTTTCAGTGTTTCCTACACTAAAAACTAGTTCAATTTCTATGTGAGGTTTACAGTCAGGTACACACATTTAGAATCAGAAATAGCAATAACAGCTCAAGGTACAACTGTAAAGTGACTGCAGATACATATTTATTTTAATTATAATTACTGAAAGATTACTATAATGACAGGAAATTAACATGCGTGTTTACACCATACAGAAATTAAAATTGATCACAAGATGCTGAATGTTGACATTTGTCACTCTCTGAAAATAGATTGCATTTTTTTTTGAGCAAAAAGCATAAATTACAGACTGAGCTGGTATGCTCAGTATGATGTAGTAGCATATGACCATTTCATCAATAATTTCTATATCATTTATTCAATAAGGAGAGAAGAGAAAGAAATGAATCATCTACAGGTTTGATAGATTGGAATGTTACTAATTCAGTGGCATTTCAATTCTAAACTCAATATCAAAACTATCTGAGAGAGAAGTGGAGTTTTCCTCCAAGCCATTGTACAGCCTGCAGCCCACAGCCTCATTGCAGGATTCTGTTAGAGATTGTCCTGAAACACACTGCAGTAGCATAGAAACTAACTAAAGCTCATTAAATGAGATTTGTGAATCAGGTTTTTTTTAATTATTATTATTATTATTTTTGGAAAGGCTCTTTCATTTCCACCTACTCACTATAATTAAAAAAACAAACCAAAACCAACATCTGAACAATGCAACCAAGTCTACTAAAAATGTTAAACCCAAAAATTGCTTGCTATGTAATTCGGTTAATGTTGTGGCACTTTATTGAGCACTTGGAAAAGATTTTTATGAGTTCATATAATCCGAGACAATGGTGATTACTGATTAGCACATAATTAGAACATAAAAGTTGAATGTTGATTAGGTTACACTTCTTGCAAAATCCTTAATGAACTGTAAGACAATTTTCAAATTTTAATATTCTTTTGCAATATTCTTTTACCTTGACCATCTTTATCAGTGTGGTAGAAGAAAACAGATTAATATATAAGTGAGAAAATATAATATTATTTTTATAATTGCATCCATTTTCTCCTTAAAAGGTTTCTATTAGGAAATGAAGACTGTTTTTAAGTAGCAAGCACTTTGCATATTAAAACAATAATGAGTTATTTTAACTGTCAGATTATTGTATAACATGTGCACAGCATGTACTATTCCCAGAATTTAAGGAAGTTTAGAAGGACAAAAATATTTCCTTAATGTGGCTATTGCTCTACTATTTTACCATTGGATATTGCTTCTGTATTTTTACTCAGTCATCAGACTGAGATTGCACACTTTGGAGCAACAGTCGGTGTTGATCATCATACTGCTGCCAATGCTGAATTTACTTATATCAAGCGTATCTATGACCAGAGTGATCAGAGCTCTTTTTCTCTCTCTTTTTTTTTTTTTTTTCTGAACAAGAAAGTCCTTTACTGTGTCATGAGGTGATAAAAACGAATTCTTGAAAACATTTTGTCATCATGTGGTCCTTGTGGTCCCTCATAGGTTTAATTCTCCTGGATAGGGCCCAGAACCTCAGAAAAGTGCGTAACAGTTCACTTCTCTCAAAAGAAAAAGGGAATTTTATTATATGCTCTTTTAGTTTTGGCATACTAATTGCCCATGTTGAGCCAGAACATCAAAACCAACATCCCTACATGTGCGGGGATAGAGTTCTCGGTTACAGCAGTAAACCACCTTCATCCATTGGGAGGGTATCCAAGAGTGTGGCAGAGGAGATGCCGCAGACATCCTTCTCATCATCAAGAAGCAGAGGTCTGCAGATCATTGAATCAGAGAACAGTTTGGGTTGGAAGGCCACCATGTTGGGCACAACTCCTAACATATGTCTTAGATTAATGTTAAAAGGTAAGGTAATATGTGAACTCTAATGAATCTAGAGTGAAAATTAAGAAAAAAAAAAAGCCTAAATGCCATTAATATTTATTTTATTCAAAGTAAAATGGCAAGAGATGCAAAATATTTTGTCTTATAGCTCATATTTATCAACAAATTCTTCTACACCAGATAACTGGCATACTGTTACTCAAGGTCTGATACCTAAGATACTGGAAACTATATTCTTTTTCGATGTTCAAATTTATGTCCTTAGATTTTTTTTCCATCTCTAGCTATTTGACTGAATTTATGTGTTTATAGTAACTTTTGAATTACAGTATAAGTTTATAGTAATTGAGAGCTTTCATTGAAGATCAGATATTTTTTCATCTGAGTCAATTTTTGATTAAGATTAGTCCTTCTAAATTTCCGTTCCATTCTCATCGTTGTAGCAGGGAACTGTTTCCCATTGTGTGACTAATATCTTTGTTTATATTGTGGTATCAAAGACTTCTTTCATATTACCATAAAATCCCCTGTTTTTTTGACAAACATTTTAGGATGTTTTGATTTGCAGAAGTACTTCTAGGAAGTTTATGTTTATATCATGTAATTTTAAAACTTACTAAAATCTGTCTTTAAGTGTTTTTCTCCTTTGAGGTACTACATGGGTTATGAAGCAGTAAGAGTTTCTGGCTGGCCTTGTAACAGGTAGAATAAACAAATAATAATAATAAAGATGAAAAAATCTTCACAAATTAAAAAATCTCTATCTTAAAAAATTCAGCAATGTAGAATTCACCTTAATGCCATGTGGCATAGCTCAACCCCTCACCCTCCCCGACTTTTAATAAGAAATTTATACAAGATTAAGTATAGTAACTTGTGTCACTACTAATGATAGGAACTGAGAGGTAATCAGATATAGCAAACACAGAAGAAACCCCAAAGTTGTACAATGTTGCAACTTCTCTTCAAGAATTAAAAAAAAAAAAATGGCCCCTATTCTTCAGCTACACAACTCTTGAAATCTCAGTTGACACTAATACTGTTTTAACTGCCAGTCGGGAATTTTTGGTGTTAAATACAAAAGGCAAAGAACTGTAATGAAAAGTGACTGCAAACTGTACTGACATGTTATGTTTAACTAGTTTTGCTGTTTGGATAAAATTATATGCTGTTATCTGCAAGATTTTATAATTCAATCCTAGACGTTACTGCTACATTGAAATGGTCCACAAAGCATAATGTGGATATATTTGCTTTAACTGAAGATGAGTAAATGTACTGGTCAGTGACCTGATTTAAAAGACATTGGACTAAAATTAAAAACAGATCCAAATCAAATAGCTTACCCAGGTTTTGAGTAATAATATAGGGTCATTAAACTGAAATTAATAGACCAGATGCTATTTACAAGAATTCAATCTACTTCTTCCCCCCACAGCTAATGGTAGACAAAGTATTTAAGACTGAAGAAAAGAAAACTTAAAAACATAACAGAGCAGTGTACTGTTTGTAAGGAATACACCTCAGTTGTTTTTAATACTTTGCACTGTCAGTACATATCAATATTTCTCTGGTTTTTAATCTTTTACATCAGATTATTACTGCACGCTCAGGGCTTCTCAGGCATCCAACACCTATGGATTTAAAAGATAAGTATTTAAATACCTTCAAGGTCCTGGGCTTTGATCCCAGAACTGATTTGAGGAAAGCTGTGTCTATGTAAGCATGTTGTGTGGTGCAATCAGAGGACAGATACAATCAAATGACTGGTGCTGAGGACCTGACATCCACACTGTGCTTTGAGGTTTTTCTTCTGGAGCAGCTGGAGAGTGCTGGTATGGACTGCAAACCCATTAGCAACTGGAAAATATTATGTGCACTCATCAAGTTTAGTTTCATAGAAAAGTGATCGAGTTTGAATGCTCCAGGACTTCTCAGAGCGTGAAACAAAATGTAGTAAGTGGGGGAATTTGAGAAATTTGGTTTGAGAGCTTGTTCAGTCTGTTAGATAAAAATATACTACATCCTATAGACAATTAGTGTTGGTGATACAATGGTAATACTCTCTTGGAGATATGATGAGGTGAGTTTTCCAGGGAACACAGGGCTTGTTCTCTCTCAATCATTTTTATTTTTCATTAGTCCTTATTATACATGAAGCCGACTGGAAAGTGAAGAATCATTCTTCAGAAAAATACTTTTGAAATTTCTTTCTGTTAATCCCATTTTTAATGAAAATATGAAACAAAATGTCACAATGGGAAAAAATCTCAAAAGTCTAGCTGCTGTTTTCCATACTTGGTTCTGGATTCTTACTGCTGTGAGGTATCATGACAAAATAATTGGGCATTATAAAACTCAAAACTTTAACTTTAAAAAGGTTTGATTTTCATCTTCTACATCCCATGAGCTAATACTTGAACCTATTTATCATTCTGCACCTTGCAGTAGTTCAGTGCACGTGCAGGGGGTTAGGCTGGATAGCTCTAGTGGTTGTTTTTGTCTTCAGACTTTATTAAGCTACAAATCATCCTATTTGTTCCTTCCTTCATGGGGAAAATATGAACCACTACACTAACCTCAACAATTTTAGCTCTGCCTCAATATACCCATTCTCACCTCCAGGTTTGAATTTTATGCAGAATGTCAGGCAGCTGGTGCCCTCAAAAATGACACAGGTCGGCCCTGTGCCCAGCTGTTGCCAGAGGTCCTAGGGGAAATGGAGTGTCCCCTGACCATGGGTCTGCCGGGTCTTTCTTGGCTCTAACAACCTGACCAGTCAATGGACCTGGGACTGAGAGGAAGTTCAAGGAGGTTGAATAGAAGTCAACTGTATGTAAGTTTGTAGAGGGCAACCTTTTTTTATTTATTTCTTACCAAATTAGTTCTTCTATATCATAAATACTAAGGTGGCTCGTTCTTCCTGTGCTGCATATGAGTTCCCAGTGATGCAAAATTCTTGTCTTGATATTATGAACTAGCTTGAGTTTAATCAAGACAAAAATAAAAGGTCTGTGACAAAAAAAATGTTTTAATGTTTCCTTTTTGCATCAAACTCCTTAAGGAAGGGTAAGTTCAGCCACTTACAGAGGGTTGTTTAACATTTCTTTTAGACAGCTTTTCTGGAATTTTTTTACTGTAGATAACATTTCATTTTTCTTTTGATAACATGTTCACTTGGGAAATTAGGCATGTTTTGGGTTTGCCTGGGATTTTTTGTAATATTTCTATTATTTCTATTTCTATTTCTATTTCTATTTCTATTTCTATTTCTATTTCTATTTCTATTTCTATTTCTATTTCTATTTCTATTTCTATTTCTAACCTATTTGGGTTTCCGTTCAATGCATAAAGCTTTCTATATCACTTTTTGAATGTCTGTGTTGGTCTTGGCAAAATGGCTTCTCCTGTGGCAGGCTCAGACCTCAGTTTCTTCCATGGAAATGTGAACTCCCTGAGTATTGCAGGAATAAGTTCTGGATACCAGTTTATCATATGAGTAAATTTACTGATGCCAAAATCAAATGATGCCTTTGATAGCATGTTTAAATTTTCATTATAAGTCTGCTAGTAAATAACTTCCATAATTCAAAAAATAAGTATCCGGGATTTTAAAAAGTCCTTTCTGTTCTACTCTTTGGGACTTTTTTACTCTTTTTGATGGAGCCTGAGCCTTTGATTTATTAGATATGTATTAAAATAACCAATGGGTTAACCAAGTTCCCACTGGAACACACAGAATGACAGCGTAATTTTACTGAAGGATATAAATCTTCAGTACCAGATAATATGCTGAAAGTATTTTATCAAGTTGATGTCAACTATTTTGTAACTTTCTCAAACTTCTGTCTTCCACTAGAAGTATATTGTTGAAGAAGTATATGTATTTTTTCTTGGCAAAATAGTGGACCCAGCGAAGACATCTCTCCATCATAAAAATGGCAGTGCAAAAAAAACATAATTTTGTTTCTTATATGTCCCTACTTCATGTTAGATTATGTGTTCTCCTTATTTGTTTCTTTAAAAGCATTCTACAGGTTAATACCTTTTCTCCTGTTGTTCCTGAAATAAAGCACAAATATCTCCTTAAAATATTGTCTCTTTCATCCATAAGTGATAAGGTGATCACATTTTTGCAATGCTACATTTTGTGCTTTCTTGTAACTCATGCACATGGGCACTGACACCTGTTTAATCCTCTTTCCTTGTCTTAACTTAATGTATTAATGTCTAGGAACTAAAGACACCTATGGTTTTATCCATGACTTACCATCCTGTGCTCTACAGTGTCTCAGGTTTCCATAAGAGAGCTCCACCAAAAAAGGCTCTAATTCAGAAGCCTGGACATCCACAAAGGGGGGACTAAATCACAGCCTCTGGGATTTTGGACACAGAGGATATAGTTTTATAGAGGCATGTCCAACTGCAGCTAAGTATTTAGTTGAAATAACATTCCCCCTCCCACCTATACAGACAGTAGCAAATATAAAAGAAGATAGCACAAGTTGTCCCCTAGCGGGGATAAGCACTTTAATAAATTCCACTCCATTTTAAGATGTTGAAAAATCTGGTTTATAAGCCTGTGATTGCCTAAGGAGCCCATGTTTTTACTCTCTGAATACAGCCCACATTGTGATCTGTTTAGCTGCAACACTTGTAAAAATTTTTAACTGAAGAATTCACAAGAGATTTATCAGCAAAATCAGCTACCTACCGATGTATCACAGTTATAATGCTCCCACTCTGTCTTAATTGCCCGAGCATCATTACACTGGCTGTCCATTCTAAAAACAATTTTCTAAAACAATTTATATCCCATGATATTAATATATTTTTATTGTTATCTTCTACCAAAGTTCTTGTTAGGCTCATAGTATCACACATTTATCAGTATGCAGATACTGGATGGACTTTAATAATCTTCTGTTAACAAGATTATGTCCGTCTTTATTAGTCTCCATAAATACAAATTTAATCTCTTATTTAGCTCATTTCTACCTTGAGTGCATACTTTGGTTTTATCTTTATTTGTATCAACATCTCTTTACATGTTTCTTCCTTTGCTTTATACTACTGTGTTTGCCTTTTTGTGCTCTGTTCTACTTTGAAAAATGTTTTTCATTTTTAAAAACCAATCCACTAACAAAGACTCATCCTGTGTTCAAATTCTTTCAGTATGTGACCTGTTCAGTTCCAAATAACAGCTTGTGTCTTATATAAAACTTGTTTCTCTCTGTCATTGTATCAAGATTTATAAATTAAATGTATCCTGGATGATTTCTGTTCCTATCTCTTCCTATGTTACCCTTATTTGGCACTAGCATTTTCTTCTTCTCTACTTTCATGATGCCAAACACACCTTCTCCTCTGAGGGATCTGTCTTCCAAGAACCTCAGTTTCTTACATATTTTATTCTAGAAAAGAGAAAAGACCAAGGCCCACTAGGCTGACCTCAGAACAAGCAGCACGGCACAGCGTGGCTTAATATGGCTAAACTCCTTCCCTTGCCCCACAGAGGGGAAAAAACATCATGGCCTTGTCCTTACCGCTTGCTGGAAACTGCCTATACTGCCTGAACTACATCTGGGCATTTTAAGGTTGAAAATATTGGCCTGAGTGGAAACTCTGTCAAGAAATGTGCTGATATGGTATGGGTATGGCAACCTGACCTGTTGTCTACAGAAGTTTATTGCTTGCCAGTGGCCCAGATTTGGGATTTTGACGAGACACTGCTGAGTCCTGTACAACCCTCTGACTTTTACCCCCTGCTGTTTCATGTGGACACCAGTGGTACTGCCAGGGGCAACCTGGACAGTATCCAAAGTGACTACAGAGGTCTGAGAGCAATGTTCAAGAGTATGGAAGACAGGTTGTGTTCTCCAATATCATGCTGGTGAGGCTAAAGTGTGTAAGGGGGAGGAAACTGATTTTATGTGTCAACAATTGGTTGCAGAGCTGGTGCTGGCAGAAGGATTTTCGTTTCTGTGACCATGGAACTCTATTTGAAGATCAACGTCTGCTTGGGAGAGATGGGATCTACCTCATTAAGCATGGCAAAGGTATTTTTTTCCAGCCAGATTACTGACTTGGTAAGGAGGGCTTGAAGCTAGGAAATCTAGGGGAGGTAGAGGGTTACCAGCAGCCCTGGTGGGGTGAGTGATGGACAGGTTTGATGACCAAAGGGCCTGGGGTGATGTGAACGAAAGGAAAGACAAAATCAACAATGCAGAGCTGAAGTGGGGTCTCCTCAAGCATTGCATGTAAGCAAGGAAGTGCATACAAGGCACGACTATGGAACACCTACCCCTGACCCCTTCTGGAAAATCAGCATGCTGTGATGCCTCTCTGAAGTGCCTGTACACTAATGCACACAGTTTCACTGATAAACAAGAGGAATTAGTGAACTGTGTGCAGTTACAGCGCAATGATCTTGTTGCAATCATGGAGATCCAGTGGGATGGCTCTTGTGACTAGAGTGATGCAATGGAGACATACAAGATCTTTAGGAAGGACAGGCCAGGAAGATGAAGAGGGGGACTTGCCCTTTATGTGAGAGAGCAATTGGAGTCTGTGGAGCTCTGCCTGGGGATGGATGATGAGCCAACTAAGAGCTTAGGAGTAAGGATCAAAGAGCAGACCAATATGGGTGACATATGGGCAACCCAGGAGGAGTTTACTGAGAAGTTTACTTAGTCTTTACTAGTTATACTGGCTTTCAGATATCCAAGGGCCTGGAAACCACGGGGAAAGTCTGGAGCAAAGAATACATACCGTTGGTGGAAGAGGATCAGTTTAGAGCATACTTAAGAAAATTGGACATACATATGTCCATGGCCCTGATGGAGTTCACTCACGAGTGCTGAGGGAGTTGACTGGTGGTGTTGTGAGGCCACTCATGATTATCTGTGAATGAAAATGGCAACTGGGAGAGGTGCCTGAGGACTGGAGGAAAGCAAATGTCACTCCTATCTTCAAAAAGGGCAAGAAGGAGGACTCAGGGAACTACAGGCTGGTCAGCCACAGCCTGATTCCTGGGAAGGTAATGGAACAACTAACCCTGGAAACCATTTCCAGGCATATAAATAACATGAAGGTGACTGGGAGTCATCAGCATAAGTTCAAAAAGGGGAAGTAATGCTTGACCAACCCAATAATGTTCTGTGATGAAATGACTGGTTTGGTATTCGAGGGGTGAGCAGTGGATATTTTCTACCTCGACTTCTGTAAGGCTTTCAACCCTGTCTCCTGTAAGATCCTCATGGAGAAATTGATGAAGTATGGGCTGGGTGAGCAGACAATGAGGTGTAATGAAAACTGTCTGAAAGGCTGGACTTAGTCTAGTTGGAGGCCAGTAACTAGTGGTGGACCCCAGTGGTCAATACTGGGCCCAATCCTCTTTAACATCTGTATCAATGACCTGGACAACGGAACAATTGCACTCTGAGCAAGTTCACAGATAGTACAAAACTGGGAGGGGTGGCTAATAAACTAGATGGTTGTGTTGCCTTTCACCTGGACAGGCTGGAGAATTGGGCAGATGGGAATGTCATGAAATTAGACAAAAGGAAATGCCAAGTCTTGCACCTGGGGAGGAATAACACCACACACCAATACACGCTGGGGGCCAACTAGCTGGAAATCATAGAATCATAGAATCATAGAATCATAGGGTTGGAAGGGACCTCTGGAGATCATCTAGTCCAACCCCCCTGCCAGCGCAGGGCCACCTAGAGCAGGTTACACAGGAACGCGTCCAGGCGGGTTTTGAATGTCTCCAGAGATGGAGACTCAACCACCTCTCTGGGCAGCTTGTTCCAGTGCTCTGCCACCCTCAAAGTAAAGAAGTTCCTCCTCATGTTGAGATGAAACTTCCTATGCTCAAGCAGCTCTGCAGAGATGGACCTGGGGGTACTGGTGGACACCAAGTTGATCATAAGCCAAAATTATGCCCTTGCAGCAAAGGTGGCTAACAGTATCCTGGGCTGCATTAGACAAAGAGTTGCCCGCAGGTCAAGGGAGGTGATCCTTCCCTTCTACTCAGCACTGCTGAGGCCATAAGTGAAGTGCTGTGGCCAGTTTTGGACTCCCCAGTAAAAGAGCGTTACGGAGCAACTGGGGAGAGACCAGCACAAGGTCATTCAGATGATGAAGGCACTGGAGCACCTTTCAGATGAGGAAAGGCTGAGAGAACTGGGACTTTTTAGCCTGGAGAAGAGAAGGCTCTGGGGGGATCTTGGTAACGTATACAAATACCTGAAGGCAGGATGCAAAAAGAACAAAGACAGACTCTTTTCAGTGGTGCCCAGTGACAGGACAAGAGGCAATAAGCACAAACTGAAACACAGGACATTCCATCTGAACAGCTGGAAAACATTTTTACTGTGTGGGTGACTGAGCGCAGGTTACCCAGAGAGAAGCTGTAGAGTCGCCATTCTTAGAGATATCAAAAACCTGGTGGTCCATAGCCTGAGCAACACGCTTTGGCTGACTCTGAGCAGAGGCATTGGACTAGATGGTCTCCAGAGGTTCCTTCCAGTGTCAACCAGTATGAAAATCTGTGGTAATCCTGGATCAGTGATAAAGCCCATGCCTTTTCCCTGTTCATTTATTATCAAAGAAACAAGCACAGATACTCACTGAGGTATTTGAAAGCATTTAGATTGCCTTACCTCAGGCGATGTCTTCTGTATTACTATTAGTTAAAGCGATGCATTACAATTTAATGGAAGTCAGGAAACAAACTAAGGGTAGATTGTTCTTAGGATATTTTTAAATTTGCAATTATATATTTAATATATATGAAGTACATTTAGATGTCCTGGACTTTCCTTTTTGACTCTTTTTTTTTGGATTTTTATTTCTTGTGGATGTGTCCTTCCCCTGTGACTAGAGATTATAACTAATTAGCTTTCCAGGCCCAAAATCTAATTTTAGTTACTCAAGCTATATTACAGTTCATGAAGACATGTTCCTTAGCCAGATTGTCACTGTCAACCAAGTTCCACATGTTAGAAACCAGAGCTGGATGTTCTTCTGATTAATCTTTTTAACTAATTTAATAGAGCTGATGTTTTACAGATCAGCAACTTAGTAATAAACACAGCAGAGCTTTATTGATAGCAATATCTTATTCCACATATCACAGAGATATGTGGAATAAGCTCTCCAAATTGTATTTTACCTGCCCATTAAATAGGAGTAATGGGAATATTTTTTAATCAGAACCTACAATATTAAAGATGATCTTCTTTTCGTCAAGCCGAAGAACAGACTTCATTGTTTATTAAGCTCCTTGTATTACTTGTGTGGGCAGCAGTACTTAAAAATAAGGACAAAAAAGCAAACAAAATAAAACTGATCCTCTTGAAGGAAACAATTTCCATAACTTAGCTCTGTACTAAGCTCCACTGCTAGAAAGATAAATTGTGTCTTAAGGAATTGCATATTACTAAAACAGTCTGAAATGAGTTACAAGCAATTTCTGTGATTGTCAAAATAGGCTTGATTCTCAATTCTCCCAAGATTTGCAAAAATCATAAAATCATGCTGTCAGTCTCTCTTCTAAATGGCAGGAAAGTCAAAAAGAGGCCCCTGCGTTACAAGAATATCACCTCCAGTCAAGGACTGTGTACAAACACTAGGCTGGGCTCTGGCCTGTCCTCCTGGGCAGTTGCTTCAGCAATGATACAATCTACAACTTTATCTCTCTAACAAGCAGCACAAAACTATGGCAGAGTAACACAGATCAAATAAGAATTCACTCAGTCCTTTATTGGTGTAGAAGAAGTTGTTAAAATTATTCCTTTGGTTCTGAGCTGGAGTTTACACTGGTGGTTTGTTGTGTTTTTTTTTTT
>VYZM01010454.1:56104-66444 GCA_013398915.1 Dromas ardeola
CCACTGCAGAATAACCCCAGAGCCAGTTTCAAAGCCAAATCTGCTAACTGCATGTGCCACTTACCTTCAGAATTCTACTTGGATCTGAGGTTGAGGTAAATCAGCTTGTATTCCTTCTTGGGGAAGAGAGCTTCAGCTGTAATTTCAGCTGTAAAGCACACCTAATTTGGTACTTTATTATTGCATTAGTTAATGTTTTACAGTGTTGAAGGAGCAAAGCCCATTGGGACTGCTGTCTTCCTTTTGCAGCCCATCTCTCTGAGATGATGTTGGGTTGGCTGGTTTTGAATAGGCAAGATGGCCTTGGCACTGTCTGCTGCAGGGTCAGCTGGGGCAGAGCTGGGCTCTGCTAACCTTCAGGCAGTGCCTTTGACCTCCCAGCAAAACAATAGTGTAGGTGTATCCATAGCATCTAGAGAGTGGGATGTTTTGTCCCATGTATTTTTCTCAACTGGATGTCATATCACCTTCGTACTGATGAAAACTGAGTTCAGAGATCTGGGCGTGAATCAGAGCAGCAAAATCCCAGATGCGACCAAGCAAGCCAGAAGAAACACTCTTGCAAAATCCAGAAACATTTCTGACCACTGTATCTTTGTTAGAAACAGACCTACTCAATGGACAGGCAGACAGCAAGGAGATTCCTCAACTGTTTGGTTCATCAAGTCAACGTTGTAACTCCATTCAGAAAATACAGAAGTGGTTCAGAACACTTCACATGCAGGAAGGCCTTGCCTCCGTAAAGAGGGCAAAGATAGATAGAAGGCCAAGTAGGCAGATGGATCAAGGAGTGTAGCTCTCCTTGACTAGCCCAAGTGGTAGTTCTGTAGCTTGAGGTGTCTGGACCTTCTCTCTCTAAGCAAATGGATAGTATGGCAGGAGAGAGAATGGAGGATACACTGTCCCTTCTGTATTTGCCAGAATGATGGCAACTAAAAACAACAGAAACCAGTGGGAAGAAAGGACAGCTGAGGGTACCAAAAAAAAAGGAAAAATGATCATGTGGAGTTAAGGTAGAAATAATTTGTGTACCCTGAAACATGAAATTAATACGGAAAGGTGAGCTTGGAACACTGCTGTTTTTCCTTAGAGAGGCAGATCTAACTGTCATATTTCGATTGCTGAATCAGCAAGGCATAATTCCTACAAAAGAAGGTTGCTCACCACTCATGACAACATCAACATAAAAAACATGGAACCTAATATGAAGAAAAGTGGAGAATATCCACACAGTACAGAGTTCTGGCAAATCGTATGAGATGTTTTCTTCAAAGAGGGTCAAATATTAGAATGACAAATTTGAAACAAATAATTTAATAATTCCTGTTTCTTTTCTTGTTAAAACATTTTTCACCAGAGATTAATTTTGTTCATCACACTTCATCCTTGCTGCAGAATATGTGAGTCTTAATGCTATCTCAGCTATATTGTCTGCATTACATGGTTTCATTTTCTATAACAGTTTAAGTGATCATGTAATTAAATAAAATGGCTTCACATGACGTATACTATGCATGCATATTCAGATGCTGTGCATTAATACACCTCTGATTTCTATGATAAAGTAACCAAACCTTTTTAAGGATGTGTAAATTTTAAGTAGAGAGGACTTACACTTGGGCGTAATGATTTCTGGCTGTCTTTGAAGCTAACTTTAAATACAGTGTATCTAAAATTGGGCATATAAAGAACATACTTGACTTTTTCAGTCTATTGATCGCTGATGCAATAATCCTATAATCATACGTAAAAATCCCTTATTCATATCAATATTTTTCAGGATTGGATATTTAATAATTTTAATAATAAACTTTTTACAATACCTTTAGCTCCTCCTCCAATGGCAAAACATTAACATAATTTTAGCTCATGATTATCTTAGGAAGACTTTTATAAATGCATCCTAAACTGTTTGCAATTGAAATGTATATGTGCTGTGATTAAAAGTTTTGCATGGTAATTTGGTCACATTTTACCGCTTGATGAAAATGATGATTTAATTATGATAACTTGATGAGGCGTGCATTTAAAAACCTCTCCAGAGTTGTTTTTTTTTTTTTCCCTAAATTCTTGATTAGGACCAAGGTCACTGTTGAAATGCAAGGTTATGTATGAGTAATTTATAGTATAGTTATTCTGGTTTGAATATTCAGATTTTCCCTAATTTTGATCTGTTTCAAATGTTCAAATTTTATATGTATGGTGATTTTGTAGTGCTCAGTTTTACAGCGTATGGAATCTGTCATTAGAAGCCACAAAGCTTTTTGAAAATGAATTTCATCAAAGCAATGGAAATTGCTCTATTCTTTACCATTTTGAAAACATACACTGCCCCTGTGGCACTGACCAACTCTTCTTCCCTTACAGAGGTAAAGATTCTATTAAGTCAATATGAGGTCAGGGTGAAACATAAGGTAAAGAGGCACTATTTTTCAGTGTTACAACTTTGTGTTTCCTCAGGACAAAAATGACTGTAGAGCTGGTGATAATTTCTGCCAGCGGATATTCTAAATACCTGTGTTGAAGTCAAAGTATAATGGAAGACTTGTCACTTGCTATTTGAAAAAGAGAGTAGGAGAAAATTATCAGTGCTTTCCAGAGGTGGGTTGTATAAAGCAAATTTGAGCGCCGTGGCATGACCATTCTTGGGAATAGCTAATAAATTGACCAAGGAATTCAAATAAATGAGAGGAAAGCTAAACATGGCAAAATAACTTGGGGGAATACAGTTATACATATCTGCACAGAAAGAACAAAGACATAGAAAAGCTTACAGCAATGAGGACCTGAGAGAACGCATGTAGACAGTCAACTGTGTTGAGTTTTCTCATAAGCTTGAAGCATTAACTGTGAAAAAAACAAACCAACATTTTGAGGAACGTCATAGCGATTTTCACAATTTTTTTTTTAGGGAACTATACAAGTTCTCTGGAAATTTGGAAAAGATAAAAAAAAAAAAAGTGTATTTCATGTAGAAGATGAACGAATTTCTGCAGGAGGGGTAAAATTTCCAGATGTAATCCAACAGTCCCGTTCCAAAGTTTAAAAAATGCCTACAGTCTCATTGCACTGCCTTCCCACTGGCTTGTGGCTGTCACTGAGACTGGTTTTTACCATTCAAAAAATGCCTTTGTTTTTTTCTGTCATGGAATAGCCCTCTCTCACAAACTCTGCTGAGCTTTGAGCTTACTTTTGAGTTTAGCATCTTTCTCTTCTCCTTTATTTTCTCTCCTGCCCTCACACCGGTTCTTGATCAGGCTCTCCACCACTTCATTCAACCACTACCATTTTCTCATGTCCTTGAATCTGTGTATTTCACATTTTGCCCTACACAGTGGAATATTTTCTGAGGTATTTATGAAGTCAGTCTCTTTTCACTACAAACCCGCTCTTTCTGTTCAGTTCTACCATCTGTCTAACCAAATAACTATTTCCCAGCTACTTTAAATCTCTATAGTCCTATCTGATTTTTCCCACAGTTGGCTCAGACTTCAAAGCCTCCTCTGCCTTCTCCCTCCCTCCTCCCTTTCTCTTTCCCTCTCTCCCATATGAGACCCTGCCAGTTTCTTGCAAGATGACATTGTTGAAATGCAGCATGTCTTTCTTCTCACCTTCCTTTCCCTCCTTGTTTTCTCCCTGAAATTCATTTCTCCTTCTTTCTTGCTGCTGATCTGCATATTTTCTACCACTTCTCCCCCAATTTTGCACGTGTTCTTGTGACCTCTATTCATCTCTGAAGCTCTTCTACACCACTCTTACCCTTGTATTTTCCACATAACTTCTCACTACTTTCTGGATCTTTTACTTCACAGTATGAAAGGACAGTCTTTACTTTTTAAAAAATATCCCACCTTTATCTTAAATTTTCTCCTCATTTATTGCCCTATCTTGTTCCTCCCTTTTACTTCAAGCTCATTAAACACAGCATTTACTGCTGCAGCATGGATTTCCCCTTGTATTTATACTCAGTTTCTCCATTACATTCCAAGGGTACTACTTTTGCCAAAATCTTAAGAGACACTTTAGCAAAATCTCAGAATTCTCCAATATATCTTCATCATCTTTGACCTCTACGCTGCCTTTTATTGTGTTTGAAATCTTTTTCTGTCTTTGCTTCTGTGACTGATCTCACCTGTCTCTCTCTTTCTGCCTGTCTAATCATTCCTTTGGCGTATCCTTTAGAAGTCCTTCCATGTCTCTCCTTCCTGTGGGTGCCCCATAGGTCATGTCCTCCATTCTCTTACTTTATTTAAACTTTTTCTCTAAATAAGCTTATTTATGTATCTACCATCTTTGCTCATCTATCATCTTTGTGCTGGCCTTTAGATTTAAGTTTCTACACCAGTAGATCTTTCCTTCAGTGCAAACTAAAGCTAAATCAAACCATAGCCTCAGTCAAAAGGCTAGGAGGATTTTAATGTATTTCTTGTTTATAGATGTACTGATTCTGGGGAAAAAAAATAAATAAAATCCAACAGCACACAAAGAAATTCCTACAGAGTAAATGAAATACATAATCACGTGAGTAAAACCAGTAACAAATAGAGCTTTTCTTAGGTTAGATTTTCTTGTTTTACTTAGGTCTTCAAAGAATGATATTCTAGTAAGAAGCTTGATTTACCCATAGCAGCACACTGTAAATTGGCAAAAGCAAGTGGGTGAAAGTTTACCATAGTAGTTGCCAGTTGACGTGACACTCCTGATGAGCAATTTTCAAAAACCGGTTAAATCCTGATATAAAAATGTGGGGAGGTGAGATCTTCTGGGCTGTCATTCAGAAGTATTCATAGCTTTGGATGAGTAGAACTAGTCAGTTGTGTGCCACAGTCGTGCTACTGCATCAGGATGGCTGTTCAGACTTCACAGATATTCTGGTAGCTTCTTCCAGAGTGTAATTATACACAATAAACAGGGCACTTGACTGATAACCAGTTCTACTGTCTGAACATAACTTTCTGTTTTTATTTAGAACACTGGACAGTGGTCAATATCAAGAGCACTAGAGAGAGCCAAGAAGGAAAAAGGAAGGAGAAGGAAAATAAAGGCAACAAATAAAAACATAATCAAATAAACCCTGTAATAGAGGAAAGGAATTGAATCCCCCAACCAGAAGTAAAACTTACTGTCCTGGTTTGAGCGACACAGGACTAATTTCTCTTCTAATTTTTGGGAAAACTGCACTTCTAGAAGACTCTAGGGTCTGAATTTGTGAAAATATATACTTTGTAGCCAGCTATGGTATGTGGGTTTCAAGGTCTCAGTGTTTTTGAGCCATCAGGTGCAACGATGAGGATCAAGACCCAGGCACTTGACCCAAGCTGGCCAACAGGACTATTTCATATCTTGTACATCACATTCAATCTAAATTAGAAAGTTTGCTGCAGAGTTCTCTTCCCTGATGGAGGTGATCCAGAGAACTCTTGCCCCCGTGCTGGAACCCTGAGGCCTTTCTTTCCTCCTGAAGTCATAGCACTCGCAATGTCCGACATTTGCTGTCCCCTGCTGGGAGTGCACAGCTTCCTACTGATAGAATTGGCTGAGTATAATCCTTGTATATTTTATATTGGTATTGTGATCAATACCGGTTATTTAGTATTATTGTTAATTATGTAGTCTTATCCTATTAAATCTGTATATATTTCAACCCTCCTGTTTCATTGTTTTCCCTGATTCCCCATCCTGGGTGAGGAGGGGTCATTGGGTGATAGAATAATTGTCTAAACAACAATAAATTGTTGTGGGTTTCTCAAACAATAACACTCAGAAAAATGGGTAATGAAAAGAATCTGAAAAATAAAAAAAAAACCTAGAAGAGAAAATTGTTATGGCACATGGATGGAGTGAAATTTTGCTCCAAAGTTAGAAGACTAAACCTGGACCCACCTCTCTCTCCCAAAGCTTCCACTGAAATCAGAGTAGTAATGCGTGTCCCCATGGTTTGTTGAGTAGAGAACCACGAATCAAGGAATTACAATCAGGAAGTCAGAAGCCAGGAAATGTAAACACCACAGTTTTGGTCACAAACTTTACATAGTGATGAAAGGAGATTATTATGTCATTTTTAGGTTACACATTAGGAATTATTATCAGAGATGGAAAAGTTTTATTAGTCTCTTTTTATAGGTCATAAGCTGTTAATTGCTTAGTATTCACAGCCACTCTAATCATCAGAGCTCAGGTCTCTTTTTCTTATTTTAAGTGTGATAACGGATATCTCAGCATCCAAAAATAAGCTGGATGCTTCAAAGAAGGCTCTGAGACATATGGCTCTTCTACAAAAAATTGACAGAGAGCAGAGAGCAGATGGGAGGCAAATATATACAGCAACATCGTGGCACAGCAACTTAGCTTAGGCATGTAAATATATTTGCTGATTCATGAATTTTCTTTCTGGTTTTTTTGATGCTGATAAAAATAAAAAGATTAAAGTATGAGATAGTGACGGAAGAACATAGTTGTTTTCATAGCAAGTCCTTGCCACGCAAAATTTAAAGGTGTATTAAACTTTCTTTGAAGATTTTGAAACAGCATTTATTTTCAGAAAATGTCTGACTAAATAAATCTTTTATTGTCTCTTTCTCCTTAAATCACAAGCCACTAACAGCACTTTTGGTGAGACAAGGTCAGGACTGCTGAGAGAGATTATCAAGTTTTTAGTAGGTGCAGTGTTGGGCATATTTTTTTAACAGCTCCTGGCTAAGTGAGGTTGTGACTAAAATGTTTAAATAAAGCCCTACAAAATTCAATCAGAATGCAGAGAAAGACACTCAGTTATTCCTAGCTCAAGAATTAAAACAATTATAACTGGACTGCCAATTTTTTAAAACACGTGACCATGAATTGCACTTAATAGTGGCAGTTTCAGCAATAATACTAGTAAGGCCAGAAAAAAAAAAAAAAAGTAAGGGTCAAACAGAGCCTAGAATATGGTCTAAAACACACAGAATTTTAGAACAGCAAGCGTAGTACTTAATAGAGGTTCCATAAAATGATTTGTCTCAGCAAACACCAGCTGTTCAGAATAAAATGCTAATATTAGTTTAACTACTTTAACATCAGGTCCTCGCTAATGATGTCCTCAGCTTGTACTCAAATCGCAGAAAATTGAGGACTGTCCAAAATAAGGTATAATACAGAGAAATTTCCTTCTTAATAGTTTTTGTCAAACGAGAGGAAAGAAATAGCATTGATGTGAACTGTTGACTACAAGTGTACATCTGTTCATTTATGTATTTAAATTCTACTGCAGTATTATTATGGCAACATTTTTTTTTGGCACTACATGTTTATCTAGTGGCCCCAAAACTTCATTAGGCCACAGGTTTTAGGCTGCCTTCTGAAAGAATAAACTGTAAGTTAGGGTGGTCATCAAATAGTGCTGTTAACCTCTGCCTATAAGCAGCATTTAATTATTTATGATCAAATTTAGTGGAAACTTATGCCTAAAAGCTAGATATGTCTAGATATGTCTATGTGACCCAATTTATATTTTTACTGAAACTCTGTTTTCGACATTTGTCCCCTTGTAGCAATATTAGAACAGGTGACAAACAAGTAATGGAGTGACACTTTCTGCTTGTCTGTGATGAAAGCTGATAAGGGTAACTGCAACAAGGCAGATTTGTTACTCCTTTACAGTAGTGTGAATACTACATGTGCGTGTCTCAAACACACAAATACTGAAACCCGATGCCAGATGGCTTATTGTTCCTTCCATTACAAAATTTTTGGTCTCACTGATCTCTGAGAGCTACTTGGGGAAACCGGTTGAAGAAGTTCAAGCGAATGATCAAATTTCTGCTGAGAAAAGACAAAAGAATGAGAGGGAAGCTGTTAGCTGTTGCAGCTTTCTCTGTGCATTCAAGAATTTTGTGTTTAGCACAGATCTTGAAAATCAATAGAGGTACTGTCTTTTTTCCTTTGTATGCCATGTAACCTAAATGAACATGCAGTTCAATATAATTAATCAAAGCATATACTTTCTAGTTTTACAAAATCTTAAAATAATCACCATATTAACTGTCACACAGTTTTTCTTGTATTACAATATGATAAAGAGGTAGTAGAATCCTCTTAATTCTGTCTCTTTTGTGTTCTAGTGCTTATACTCAGGTACTTTACCAGTAATGATCCCCAAACCAGTCAGTCTTACAGTTCCTGTTTTTATTCCTATTACTTGTAGTCTATTGAGCTTGGTGCCCCATCCCAGTGCACAGAGAGAAGAAATCATTGATCAGGCAAACAGAGCAGAGATCAAGACTATGCATCTGCCTGGTCCTAGGGCTGCAGTCTTGATCCCAGACAACCTTTCCGGAGGGACAACAGGAATCCCCTGGAATATTTCTAAACTCAGATACACAGGTTAAGTTTAAAATAAAACCCTGATGCAGAAAACAGGAAAGATCAAGTAATAGATTTCAAGTTCTCTATTTTGATCTAAATTACCCACTGAATCTGATCTTTTCCTGCTTAACAAACCGGTCTCTTAGTATTTGTTTAGAGTTCTAATGAAACATTGCCCTTACAGGTGGAAATATTTAACTTTTCATTGCTTACTCACCCAAAAAATTATATGATGAAGTTGGCTTTGGCAAAATTTTAGTCCTGTTACATCACTTCTAACCAAACTTGTTCAGATGCACGTTTATTCTTGAGTATGCCTGAAGCCTTTGGCAGACAAAGAAGAATGAGTGTCCTGTGGCATGGGCAATCTGAGATCCTCTCCATTTCTGCAAGATTTTGGTGTCTGCTCACATTTAATAAAACTCGGGAATACCTACTTTGTTCCAGGATGCAATCATTCACCCTGCAAAGCATTGTGTGGCTATAATAGGTTCCTTTATGAGAAATATGTAATTCAGGTAATGCAAAGGAATATTTACAGCTGCAATGGAGAGGCAAATAAAATAGGCAACAGGATTTAGATGAACTTTCACACTCCTTAAAGCAAGAGTCCTGAGCAAGATTCTAGGAGTACCTACTGAAGGAATGGAAAAGCACTAAATAGGGATAGCTTCCCAGTTACTGATGGGCTGCTTTGCTGCTTGTCACAGAGACGACTCGGTGTATTCCAGGTGAGTCAAGAACAAATTTCCAGTGGACTTCCAGGATGATCCTGACACTTGTTCCTGCCCAAGCAAATACCTGTCTCACAGTTATGTTTTTTATGTTCTGAGCTGTTATGCATTTTATATTTTAAGACTTTCCTTAGGGATTAGCTATCTGTTTTCTTTTGATTTTTTTGGTGGCGGTGTTTGTAAAAAGATTTCCATATTGTGACTGTCGTTCTTACTGTTACTTATGAAATTTCTTTGGTCCCACAGAAAAATCTCTTCATGCTCTGACAAGGAATCATTCTACAGATGGAGCTGAAGACAGGCTAATTATAATTCCAGAAGCAAAGCCCTGGATCCAGACAATTTGCTGTGTGCGCTACATGGCTTTAGAGCCTAAATATCTGCCTTTACAGAGTGGGATCTATTCATTAAAAATCAGGCATTTATCTTCCCATGCATTTTATATTAAATACCATGACAACCACAGGGGCTTTTTTCATGTTCTGTTGATAGATTTTATTAAAAGGTGACTCACTGCCATTAATGAATCCTTAAATCTTCTGCTGAAAGAATTGTGGAGATTTAAAGTGTTTACCTTGCTTTTATCATTTATTATATATTGTGATCCACATTTGATGCTTACTTACTCATCTAAATGGAACTGAACTTGACAAATTTGATCTATGATTTAATGCTTATGCTACTTAGCCGACTAAATTTTCACAATGTAAAATACTCTGGGATTCTAGAAAGTCCTGAGCAGGTAAAAAAGAAGTCAGAACTCAGAATCGCTGGACATATTCCCTCCTGCCTAAGCAGGTGTCCTGGCTGGCACCGCAGGCACAGGTCCCTGCCAGCTCAAGAGGTCTGATCCCATCTACCTGGCTCCCTTCCCTACTTGCCTACCTCTGCGCATAAAAGCTGACAAAAAGAGCAGGGCTGAAAGTAGATATAACTTTTTGATATCGTACTGTGGAGGGGACAACAAGATGTCTACAAGTCCAAGGTAGCTTTACATTTTGCTTTTGTATTGGGAGAAACAAAGGCTGCCGTACAATCTTTCTTTTTGTTGTTTGCCTGCTGTCAGACTAGGTCCTGGGAGAACAGGTTGCTACTAAAGCTGTATCGTGTGGGCTTGGGAGAATAGGATGAAAGTGGTGCAGAGTCAGGAAAGGTGGGAAAGCTGGGAGAGGAGAGGGAGAATTTCAACTTGCTGTTATGATAGATGCTGTTGACCACTCAGAATTTGTAATCAGAGCGATGCAAGAGATATGGAAATGAGCA
>VYZM01010454.1:66685-107191 GCA_013398915.1 Dromas ardeola
AAGGGAAGGGAAGGGAGATTTTGTGGCTGAGCAGAGTGTAGGAGCAGTGGCAGGAAACGGGGGAGTTTGGTGGGAAGAATGCTGAGGGCCAAAATTTACCTTTCAGTACATGTGTGAATGTGAGCATGAGTCATCGTCACACACCTTGCAAATTAGCACAGAAAGTTCATATGCTACATATACATGACCATTATAGTAAATTATTTTAAATAATCTTATTTGTTTTAGCAGTTTGATGATTTTTCCTCATGTGATTGGAAATTTTCGATCTTTTTAAATTGGTAAAACTACTGACTGACCATGAAGACTTTGACTGCCCTGAAAATATTTTTCTTCTTAGGATGAAAAAGTCATCATCATTTTCATTGATCATATTTTATGCATGAAATAGAAGCTTAGCATTACATTGATCAGAACTTATAAAGCACAATTATACAAATCAACCTTATGAAACAATAACCAGACCCTAAGTGTGACTACAAAAGTAACCTTGCTCTTATTTTTTTTCTTTTCACATTTGAGCAATAGTCACTCATAGGGATAATGAGTGAAATTCAGTGAATGGTGAATGTGGAATTTGTATGGTCAAAGACAAGAAGCATTGAGTTCAGTACCTTCTTCAGGGAGAAAGAAGACCTCGTTAGAGGATTTGTTAGTGCCTTGTTCCATGATCATGGTTCCCCGGTGTTTTTCAAGGAAACATGTAAAATAAATACCTTAGTAGATTAGGGTTAAAATGAAAACTACAGCATATCTATAAATACACTATCACAGTAAACCTGTAGAGTTTATTTAATACAGCTCACAGGAGAAGAACAAACTGAATTCACAGTATCTCAAAAAAAATAGCTCAGAGAGATAAATAGATAGTGATAAGACTCAAAGAAGGTATTCTTTCATACACTTCAAAGCCTGAAGTCTGAGACAGCTTTACTCTCAAATCACTTCCTGTTCTCGCTGTCATGTCAGAATAGGTTGACTTGGAGTATACTGTGAAAAATGTTCCCCTTTGCTACCATTTTCATTCCACTGCACTGAGCAACACTGTTAGTAGAAAAGCTACTTATATGGGAACTCACTTCAAAAATCACTTCAATAGAAAAAATAATTTCCACCTACTCAGTGGCCTAATATTTAAAGAAAAGGGCTACGCTATTACATATCACAGCCATCTGGAAAAGACATACGTAGATGCTTGATTTTGGCATACCACCATTTCCTGGAGTCATTCAATCAATATTCGTTCTGAGATGAACTGAGCTTTTTAAAAGCCCCTTAGCAAGTGCGCTGCAGCTGGCTAACTGTATAGGAGGCACGACTCCGCTGATATGTGTAGACCAGGCAGACTGCTAGCCCACCTTATTGAAGACTGGGAAGCTGGTTCATGCTGGTGGCTGTCTGAATAGAAGCTCCATTTCATTCCTTCCCACAGGCTTATGTCAACCTTTGGCAGGAGACAGGGATAATGTGTAACTGTTGTATACCATTTTGGGAAACACTCTGTCTTCATTCAATCCAGGACTGCTTCCATAGAGAAGAGAGGCCTTTCTTTCCAGGCACTGCCAATTTTGCTTTCAACGCCAAAGTCTCTTTATTTAGCCCTATGTTCTTGTTTTGACTTTCACCAAATATTTTCCCTCTTAGACACTCTTATACATTCATAAAATATTGAGGAATGAAGGCTCTACACAATGTCCTCAAAGCATCTTCTTCACAGTTAAGTAAAACCTAGCTTTTTGTTTTGTTCTTTCAACCTGAGCCATTGAGAAACAAAAACTGTATGAAAAATGTTTCTGAGGTCTCTTTTCTAACAGGCTGAAGTGTAGCCTACATGCTCAAGGAAGTTCTGAAAGCCTGAGATATTTTAATTTGAGAAATATGTAAAACTGTAATTAAAGAGAAGTCTGCAAATTGCGTAAGCAATACTATTTGGTGTGTTTTATTTCAGTGCAAATCAGTAATGGCAGTTGGTGGGACTCCGTCTGACAAGAAGAATCCAGCAATTTAAGAGATAAGGAATCAGATGAGACACCATAACTACCCTGAGCACCACCATAACTATCCTTGAACTAACCTCTATCCTAATCTAGAAATGTAAGGACACTGGAATACTTCCCTGCCTGGTCTTCTAACAAGCATATAACCATCTAAAGAGATCCTGGAGGGCACAATTTCTTATCCCTGCTATGGTTCCCAGCAGTGTAGACAGCTGCAGAAAATCATGATTTTGCTTAGTGGTGGATATTTGAAGAAATCTATATTTCAGTTCTTATCCACTTGTAAATTTATTCTGAAATAAAGCATAATAACAGGAAAATAGACCTTAATATATGATGGTGTGACATAAAACATAAATATTTTTTCTAAATTGTGCATTTAAAAGCTAACAAAAATTCCTGTATAAACTATATTTTGATGTGACATTTCTACTTACTGTCTCCTCTTACCAAAACCTACCATTTCAGATATTATAAGGTTTCATTAACTAATATTTCTAAAAGATTCTGAGATTGACTGATGAAAGAATGTATTCAGGTGAGTTATCATATTATTTCACTGTTTTAATTAGGAAGCACAAGGCCACAGTGAGAATCAGACAGTCTTTCTGAGCTGTGGAAATGAAGAATTTTGGTTTTGTCATACCCTTCACTACAGATACCTAGCTGTATGGACTGTTATTCACCTATGTGTCTGTTATCCCTCTTGTCCCTTCATAGTAAGACAAAGATTATTTTAATATGATGAGGTCATAAAACTACCAACAAATAGAGTGGGCATTGCCTGCTGAAAAGGATTTATGTTACATCTTTAATGTGGACAAGGGTATGGTTAGAGACTTGTAGACTTCACCAGCTCAAGGTTTGAATTTAGGAATTTTTGTATTTACATTATAGATTATGAAGGGCGCAGATACTGTAGGAATAACATAAATACATATGACAAGTATTCCAAGAATATAACTGATAGAGAAAGTTAAAATGTAAATTATACATTTGGGTATGTACTTCAAACATTCAGGTGTGTGTCAGAAAATGTTTAAAGAATAGTGGCAATTTTTGCATAATTTTTCCCTTTGGATTCTCTCAACATTTAAGAAATCAATTAAAAAAACAGAGAAAAAGAATGGATATTTGTGAAAATTCAGAGAGGGAGATGCCAAAAATCCCCTGTGTACTATGTGAAGCTTAACATCATTTCATTTTTGCCCTGAATCCTAGTTTTCTATAGGTATTCCTACCTTTGAAATATTGGGCTGTACACATATAAGTCTGTTATATAGACACAGAAAGTGTGTTTTGTGCTGGAGAAGTAACATGTGCAGCTGAGGGAAGGACAGGCTGACTTTGCTTTGCTTGGAACGATTTTTTTATTGTACAATCTGTGGCTCAGATGAACTCCCACCTCACTGCATCTTGTCTTTGATGAGGACTCAGAGATAATAAAACACACTCTAGTCACTAAGCTATAGGGAAAAGCCCCAATGTCATTTAAACCTCATTAATAAAAGCAAACATTACTTTTCAGATTGCTGCCTTGTAGATCTTACCTGGCGTAAGAGATGCTCATGGACCCTTAACCTCAAGATGTATGAGGAGGTCAGATTTCCTTGAAATCCAGGCACTGATAAAATCATGGCTGGAATCTGTCATCCTGGACTGTCTCTATACTGAGCAACAGAAGAAAAGATGTCTTCAGCTCTGTGAGGCACTGAGGCAACCACTCCTCCACCTCTGGATCTATATGGGAACTGCAAGAGAAGTTGTTACACAGTTTGAAAACTGAGACACTTCCTAAAGACCTTCAAACTAACATTAAGTTGTGTTCATTCCTGCAACTCTAGAGAACTTTCTTAAAAGTAAAAAGATAGAAACAGTGATGCTGGAAGAAGAATACCATGGCAGCCATCTCTCTGAGGCAGGATATACTCACATGCGCCCTCACTACCAGAGCAAAATAATCCTCCTCACTCCTTGGTGGGAGGTGTGGATTGGACAAGTCATAGAAAGAACACAGATGCTGTGAAGCAGAAGGAAGGAAAGTATTTAGTGAAGCAGGTATTTAGAGAGCAAAAGCTAAAGGTGGAGATTAGGAAAGGAGAAAGATGACAAGCTTTGGGTCTCATGCCTTGTCTTCAGAAATGGAGTACTTCTCCAGAATTCCTGATCTTCAGCAGTAGAATGAGCATTTCTCTGTACTCACAGAAAAGCACTTCTTAATATCTTCTCCTACTCTGAAATGAAAGAAATTAAAATGGTGGAAATGAGGAATTAAGAACAGTGGGTGCATGAAAAAATAATAAAAGCAAATCCATTGCTACAATTCTCCTGTAGAGAAGCAGCCTGTTCAAATTTAAACAAGTGCAGCTATGATAAATGGAAGAGTAATTTCTATGTTAGTAAACACAAGAAACATTTTATGTACAATATTATGTGGAAAATTGCTAGGATAATTAACAATCAAATTGTCAGAAATTAATATATGTTGGATGTTACCCTTAAGTAGCCGTGTAATTAGTACAGGAAGTTTTATTTCAAGTATATCCTGAGCAACTACACCAAAAATTTATCTTCACACTCCCGCCTCATATAATCAGAAAATTTTGCATTTTGGAATTTATGATGTAGTCAATGTGTGATGGAATAAACAACCACTTGCCCATAATACACACCTCTGCAGTGAATTGCAGTAGCACATACCTTAAATGAGAATGAAGCATGCCACTTTGAATGAAGTGTGTGAAAAATCTGTTTAACTATGTACAGTTTTTCAATGCACTGGCTCAATGATATATCAGGTTATTTCCCTCAATGAAGGTTGTTCTTGCAATCTCATCTTCATCAGTTGAGGCAGAAAATGAATATTTGAATTGATGTGGTTACATATTTGTGACTTGGTTTAAGCAAGTGATATTAGAATAAGTTTTGCTTAGTTTTAGCATAGCTATTTGCATTGAAATTTAACAGTCAGTAAACACATATTTTTTCTTGCAGTAGTGACAAAAATGTCTCCTGCATATGCTGCCTGGCATTCCAATAGATGGTTAGAACTTAGTTTCTATTAAAAATGATATATTGTTAATCTCAGAATTTGTCTCTAACACACATACTCAGGTTTTACAGACCTTCAGTGGCCTGCTTCTGTGCAGTAAAATAGGACTCTTGCCTTTTGCTTTGCACCTTGGTTATCAGTATTGTGTTACTGTATTATTTGTGTCTTGTGGTCCTATTTAATTTTTGCGATGTATAACCAAAAAGTAAGTCAGGGAAAATATTTCTTAACAAAAAACGGCTGATGTGTTTACTTCCCCAAAAAGGAAACAAACTGAATTATATAAAGGTGTCTTTGCTCTTAGCAATTCACAATTTCTTCAGGTCATGGGCTCGTTCTTCTCAAAGCTAAGAATCTGAAGGGGGCATAGGGTTTAAATATCTGTCTCTATCTCTTAGCCACATTTTAATCACAGCCTTTTCACCTATTATCACTTCACAGTGAAGACATTCCCCAGACTCATAACACTTTCCAGCTGCCCAGTGGTGTCCTGCAGTGCTCCCAGGGTGATGGCATTACAGGGCTCACAGTTGGAGCAGGCTGGGGCATAGCTCAGGTAATGGCAGAGAAGTCAGGCCAGAAGCAACATAACGTATAAAATTTCTTGTGCTGATGAGTAAAGAGTGTATCATTTCGGCATTTGTACTCCTTTAGTCATTTCCAAGTTATCAGCATGTTTTATTATTCATTAGCATATTTTGGGAAGTACATGAATTTATCTTAATTCATCCATAGAGAAATTGTTAAACGATTTGACATTATACACAATTCCATTTTTAATGGAGTTTAGAGATTCATTATGAGCATTCTGCTTTCAAGTATTGGCTGGGAGTGTAACGCAAAGTTCAAGGACCCATTGTACCGGAGCACAGGGAGTATGCATAATAGGAAGATAATCCCTACTCTGAAGAATTCATAATTTGAGATTAAATCAGTGAAAGAAACACTGCAGGAAGCATGGGGTAACAGCTAGAATCATGTTCAACAGTGTTGTAAACCAAAGAGGAATTCACGCCTGGAGGAAAACTAGGACAAATAGGGTCAGGATCTGTTTCTGTCATCTAAATGTGTACATGCACAATTTAGGTAAAAATGCCTTGAATGCAAGACTTGTACTGTATACATTCTCATCTTGACTTTTCTAACCAAATTGTTTTCTCCTTTTCTTGTGTTTTGGCCCTAAAGGACCACTTTGAAAAGAGCAAGCACTAAATTTCTTCCTTTATAATTCTGGACTCTAACAGAAGGGCCAATTGAAGGTGATGAGAACATATTACATTCTCATAATATAAGCCCCAACAATAAGAATTTTGTAGCAAACTATCAATCAGATAAGAAGGCAGTGGAGTTATTTTAGATTTTCTGAACTTAGTGTCATACATCCTCACGCACTTAGCATGCCTTCATAAAACTTAATTTTACACATTAATAGACATTAATAAAAATTAATTGCACATGTCCACCCAGGATTCTAGCACTTCCTCTGGAATCATGACAACATAGACTTTCAAAGTCTGTACATGCTAGGAAAAGGCAATGATATTAACAGTTCTACAAATCGCCCCCTAATAGACTGGTTTCTGGAGTGTGGGGCCCTTACTGACATATTAATTTGACAGAAACAATTAGAAAGCATGCCCGACTGTATCACTTATGTTCATCCCAGCAACCAATAGCTACTTAAACATGACTGTTGGTGTCTGTAGGAGGGACAGGCACTTCCAAAAAGAGGTTTATCCCATTTTAAGATAGCTAATTAAACTATGGAATGAATCATGCTGAGCATTGATGTGCATTACCTAGGAAAAAACACTGTAGGATTTGACACTAAATGTGGAAAAAGCAGAAGTAATAGATTGCTCGTGTTTGGAACCTAAGTCTTTAAATAAATATATATCTTAAATGTTTGTCAGTTAGTATCCTAACATTTTCTCTTCCAAAATGTATTTTTTTTCATTTATGCTAATCAATTGTACTTAGCTTTAATGGGAAAAAAGCATGCAACATCAAAGTAGAAATAAAGTGCGCTTTTATACTCGATGGGGCCCAGTGCATCAGCACTCTGTGCACTAATAGACTTGAAGTGCTTACTCACACAACTGATGTCAGATATCAGTGGGACCACTTCTACCACTAAATGTAGACAGATTTGGCTTTAATTTCTTTGAAATATCTTTACTTCATTTATCACGGCTTACTCAGGCCTCTATAAAATTATCTAAGGAAAACCAAAATAAAGGAGTACTTTACTTGCAATGTTTCCTCAATGGTAAATCCCTTGCCCTAATAAAACTAATTTCAGGGTTTTTCACACCTGTCCAATATCTTTTACTGCAGAAAGATTTCCCAAAAGCCACTAGAACTTTGACAATAATGTTTGACAAGCCAAAATGAAAAAAGTGTTCAGTTTGAAGCATACGACGCAGCAATTATCGCAGCTGCTGATTATCTCCCTTGCTGTGAACTGTATTATTGGCAGCTGTATTAGGAAGGCCATCTCCATCTTGCTGTACCACCAAGATAGTTTCCATTCCTGACCAGACTGAGGTACTAGTATCTTTTTTTAACCCAGAGTGAATCCTGCATTTGACCTATCAACCTCACTGCATGTTAATAAGAAATGATTCAATTTTCCACCCAACTTATAAGTTTTAATTAAATTCTCCTCCACCTGGGTTATCTTGCTCTTTTGTTCCATTTCAAGAAGTATGTTCATTTTCTATCTCCTGAAAAGAGAGATAATCTTTCTTATTTTAATAAATCATCTTTCTAGTTTTTCTTTATTTGTGCTATTTGAATAAACATTTCCCACTTGGAGATGATGATAAATGTTGCTAAAAGGGGGAGTAAATTGCATCCCCATCCACAAAATAATAGTGCTAATAATCTCTGCAGCTATCCACATGATTTAAAGGTCCAAAAAGCCAATTGAAGCACTTATTTACATCTAGAAGGTGCTAAATCAAGATTTAACCTTAGCATTTATCATGAAAGAAACCACATGAGAGTAACTGACTGCAACATTTGACATAAAAATTCAGCTTCTTGATGAATATGCAGCTAGTGAATGTTCTGGAGGATTGTACAGATCACTCTATAACATAACTACACAATGAAATAATTGAATTGGTGAGGCAAGATACACACAAGGGCCAGGGATAATGTCAGAAGATGAGCAAGCAAAGCTGGACTTTGTCTGTGTTGCCTCAGCGCCATCTTCCTTGTGGGTAATGTACAGGCTCAAGCTGTTTCATTGAGATCTGACCATGTACTATGGCTGTTTGAGTTCTTATTCAGAAGAATATACATGCTGGATCACCTGTAAAAGGGTAGTGGCATGCATATGAACACCAGGGAAGCAAAGAGAAGTCAAGTTTTTTCTCTGCCTCTTTTTCTAAAGGTTGACGACATCTGTCCGCTCAGAAGAGTCCAGGGTTTCAGAACATGTTTAAAAGCTTTGACCCATGCTCATCATGGAGTTACAGGTAAACAGATGTCTCCATTTAGGAAGGTGGATGGTGAAAGAAGAAATTCTGTTTAATTTTTTAATTAATTTAACCTTTAAAAAGGCTGCCTCATAGCCTGTCCAGATGAAATTTCTCTTGGGTTATGACTAAACAACCAAAGTACGGCAAACTTTCATAACTGTGATAATTGGAATGAATCTCAGTGATCTGCCTACATCAGAAACTCTTTATGTCTAAAATAGAACCAACTTACATTTTGATCAGGAAGAATTCTGTAATCTTTACATTTATGAATAGTGAATACAAGATATTTTGAGGTACTATCATTTCACTCATGCAGAAACCTATTTAAATTCATTTCCACAAACCAGCTAATTTTAATATCTTGTTGACCCTCTTGGCTTGAAACAAATCCCAGAATACCTGCTTTGTCATTAGTATATCAGGTATCACGTCCTACAAATTACCACCGATAATTTTCTGCATTTTATTTTGCTAATCTTCTCTTCTGTCTAAAAAATTCATATGTTTGAAACTTGTTTAATGTTAAAATTTGTTAATGTTCTTTCTTAATTAAAATATTCAGTTTAAAATCATCCTCAGATAGAAAAGTTGGCTAAAGCCTCAGGTTTAATCTAATGGTACTGATTACATTTTATGAATCAATCAGAAATAAAAATTATGCTTTATACCATGAATAAGTTATTTTTAATATCAGGTTTCAAGAATAAATTTTGCATACTCCTTGAAGAATTTCTCTCTATATCAAGGAGTCTATAATATTGTGATTTGATGTTGCAAAGACAGCAAAGTCTGCAGAAGTACTTTGTTGGAAAGAACTTGAGCAAAATTAGAATTCTACTGCCATCTGGTTTGAATCCTCATGTTTTCCAAAGGATGACACCAAACCAATTTTATATTCAAGCAATAAGATTAAAAAAAAAAAAACACAAAAAGAAAAAAAGAAAAAAAAGAAAAAATGAAAAAGAAAAATTATTTTGACAGGGGAAGAAAATACCCTTATGTCACCACATTGTGATGATGTGGTGTGGGGTATCTATAATTAAAATTCCTGAAAACTCTTAATACTATATACACATGAAATAGAATGAAATGAAAGACACAAAAAGTAGCAACAGCCTTACTGACAACATTGCACAACAAAGCAGCAGCACAGCAGCGGTCATACTAGGATGATTTTGCCTCATCTGAAGTTTGCTTAGAAGGTTTGTTTTCTGACTGTGGAATTCAGAACTGTCCAGTCATATCATAGCATTAGATGTTGCTACAAGTCAATTGAAGCTCAGCTGTTGGCATACTCAGTGGTTTTACCTTAAGTACCACAGTTTGTATTTTAAGCCTTAGGACAATCCTGCTTCATCTTTGGCTTCTCCGGGACATTTCCTGGGCACAGGTCTTATTTGTTATTCCTTTATGAGATATGGCTCCTGGTATGCAAATATCTTTGGAACAGATACCTATTATGAAGAAGGGTGGGGGTAAGTCTGGATTGCTGGGTGTGCTATTTTTGTGAATTTGATCTATGTTTCTGAAAATTGTTAAGACCAAAGTTATGAATGGTTCTGATGTGATGGTCCAGTACCAACCAGCTGTCCAGTTTGGTGCAATATGATCTAGGTATCACAGTGAAACCAAAGTCATAACTGCTGTACCCCAACAACAGGTGTAACAAGCAATCAGTCTATAACAGGTGTTAAAGGTACAGAGGCACACTACAGTTCAGGTCAAAAATACTTCTCAGTGGGTGACTCAGCCACCAAAACACTCACAGCAAAGACAAGCCATAAGCATTGCCCTCCACGCTGCATGTCTTTGTCACTTCTGTCACTTTTAGAAAGACCTTGAAAAAATTGTGTAGGTTTTTCCTGTTAGGAAGATCCTTGTGGAAGCAGGCATGCAGAACAACAGGGTTACTCTAACTTTATCAGCCACTGTTCATTCTGTCTTGTGGAGATCCTTAAAGCCATCATAACCCACTCAACACCCTCTCCTGGCAAACCTGGCCTCTCCGCAAAGGGCACTAGACCAGCAAGTTGAGCAACACTGCACATACCGCCTGGGGACGTTCACACGTGCAGGCAGTGATGACACATGATTTCTGCATAATGAGCTGTTTGCTCACACATTGTCTTTGAAAAGGCATCCACCTTCTGTGGAGGTATCTTGTGCACACACCATGGCACAGTCCATCCCTGAAAGACAACAAGGATGGCAAGACAGCAGGCAGAGTAGGAGAATATTTATAGCACTGGAAAACATCCTGGGCATTTGATACCATGAACGTGCTCACACCCCAAACCCCTTTCATCCTCTATCAACTCTGCATTGCAAAAAAGCTGGACAGAAATGCTGGCAGATATCTTCTGCATTTACATCCCTAAAAATATCATGAATAGCTTGCATGCTTTGGTGGAAGATAACCATGTGTCTGCGCACATGCCCTCCCCTCTGCTCTTGCCTTATTGAATCCAGCAATTTTGTTGGTGGAAAACTTATCTTGGAATGAAGGCACAGGGAAGTATTTCTTGTCATCCCCACCCTTCAACGATAAAGCCATGGGGAAGTGCCTGTACATTACTGACACACAGGAAGAAGATCAGGGCCACCAACAACAGATATTGATGCTCATAAATTATCTGAGCCCATTGTTGTTCTTCCTCAGATCCCTCCCCCCCAGAGCCGGTTGATGTAAGCAGCACACTTGCCACAAAGCACCCCACCCTCCCTCCTGGTTTGACAAACCTGGCTTTACTGCAGCCTTGCCACATGGGCACACGCAGGATGGCTTTGAGCCCACTTCTTCTCCCCATGCCAGACTGAGAACTGCTGTGAACTCAGGCAGCACCCAAATACTCTGAACGGACCCTTCATATGAGTCTTCTGCTGGGAATGGTCCTCACCTGCCCCCAGCCAGCCGGGGAGAGCCAGGGGGATGGCTGGCTTCAACTGCTTTTCCCCTCACTTGGCAGCCTTCCTGTTGTGATGTGTACTGAGAATAAAAAAACTGCTTCTTTTATATCAACAGATGGAGTTTATTAACATTTTAATAAACAGGATTGTGTAAACAGAGACTAGTCAGACTACATGCAAATCAAGTAAATAAGCATATTATAAGTTGAGGTCAGCTGATGTTAACTCTGAAAGTTTCATAATGTGACAGTAATTTTTTTACAAGATTTGTCATTTTACTAAACCAAACTGCAAATCTATGACAGGTAAGGATAGTAGGAAACCATTAGTAAAAAAATTCAGTCTTAGAAAGTAAAACAAACTGGATCAAAGGACAGTGAGAAACACCACCAGCCACCATAATTGCAAGACAGAACCGTTACCTTGCTTCAATAAACTTACTCCATTCATTGTTCAAAAAACAATTATATTCTTCGCATCACAGACAAATGACCAAATGAAAAATGCATGTTGTACAAAATTTATGTTTTACATGTGCAAAATGCTAGTGTAAAAACTACATGACCTTACTTGAATCTCATACAGAATATTTGCTCATATACCCTTATTATAGAGAGGTAATCTGAAAACAGATGGAATAAACATGAATTTTGCAAATGTAGATACATACCAAATATTCTATGTCTATGTCTAAAAAAAAATATTAAAAGTCCCTTCACTTTGTGCCATGATTTACAACTGTTGAAACAGAAAGTCAGTCCCCAGGAAAATGAACAGAGCGCTAAGGTTGTTTTGCATTTCTATAGCATTCATATCTCAGCGTGCTTTTCAAAAGAATAAAAATATTTAAATATTCATCTCGATTTTGAGAAATTCTGAAAATAGGATGACGTAAAATGAAAAATTGTTTCCCTTTGAGAGAAAATTAGATCAATTTCAGTAGTTATTTAACTGTTCATAGGATCAATTATCCTTCATGATACAGGTGTGAAATGCAAGAAGAAAAAACAAGTTAGGCAATCTGGAAATCTTTAGGTAAGTGAGACTAACTATCTGCAGTTGAGCTGAATAGTTGATTGCTACTCAGAAAAAAAGGCTGAAGATTAAATATTTATTAAAGTCACTTGACTTTCACCTCAGCATTCAAATGGACTTTTTTCACAGGTCATGTTAAATAGATTTTTACTGAGTCTTCAAATCCTTTAGAGTGAGCAGAAGGAAATTTTGCATATGCACAAAAGTATGCTTTTTCTTGCACATGAGAATTGCTAGGAGTAATACAAAAGCCATAGTCCAAACAGGCTATTTTGTAAACGTCCATTCATGAAAACAGTGGGATAGATGACCGCCCAGAAGCTTTTATTTAAAGGAAGTAACTCTCTAGTTTGGTGAAACTTGAAGCATCTTGTTAGCAAGTGAACCAGGCATGTTTATACCAACCGATATAATGACCTTTAAGAGTCTATTACTTTTGCTCAACTTGCAAATGTAGCTGGAAGTGATTGATGAACTATTTTATTTCAGGGACGTACATGAAGGAAATAGCTCATATTAGTACCTCTCCATTAAGAAGTCTATTCTAGTATCCTGAATTGAAAATGCTGTATATGTTTTATGTGCACCTTTTACTGTTGAATTTTATGAACCAAAATGTATATAAGCAGTAATGAAAAGTACATGCCATATAGTGAGATGAATGTGAGGGCTATTCTAATTTCTTTTCTTTTTATATACTCTGTTTGTTACTCCCTGCTCAATAGCTCATTTTGCTGATCTGCATAGAATAGTCCAAGAATTGTAATATATTTCTAACAGTGCCTAAATTAAGCCTTTGTATTTTTCAGGGCTTTTCTCCTTGAACACAATACATAAGGACAGAGTTTTCAATAATCCTATTACTTGGTACAGAAATAGGCTAGGGCTAGTGGAGTGTCTGATGCTTTCAACTTCCAATTAGTGTCTGCGGTTCCTGCATATAAATTTGTGGAGTAATTTAGCTGCAGTTACATTCATCAAACAAGAAGCGGAAACATTGCACACCTTCCAAGAAACCAGATTTTAAAGTTATTATCACCTATAAATGATATTATTTACTGAAATCTGCTTCTCCCATTATATTTTGTGAATATAGTCTCTAAAGGGACTAGGAAACCAATGAGAATACCTCAGATCATAGCTTAAACTGTTATTCATTTCTTTCTTTGAATTTACATGGCTGCATATCAACACAAGTTAGATTGTGCTAATATTTTTTCTTCCAATAGGATTTAAGTTCTTTTTGAAATTACAGAGTTTAATTTATGCCTAGAACTTGGCAAGTATCAAGCACTTTAAAACTCTTTCATCCTTTCTCTCAGGTACTCACAGACCTAATTTCTTAGCAAGGAGGCATAAAGCAAGAGATCTTGGTTATAGGTAAGCATACGTATAAGTCAGGGATGGAAAAACTGAATCTATAAGAACAGAATCCTCCTATTTATAGAGTTAAGTATCCAAGTACGGAACACCTTGTGCATTTGGAAGTGATCTTACTAACTTGGGAGGCAGCACTATAACTTGGATAAAACCTGCTGAGGTGATTTCTTGATTTGTTCAATAAGATAAAAAGTACAACAGTTATTTCTACTAGGATAAAATGTGAAGGGGAAAAAAAAAGTGGCACACCTACTGAACATCTTGCTGAAGCATTGATAAGCATTTGTGCTTATATAACAGTTTTGATAAAGCAATATTCAAAATATACTTCACAGACCTTGTGACCAACTGCTGACCTATTCATAAGAGAATGGGCTAAGTGGGGCAAAAGGTTGGTACAAGGTGCACAGTTCTGACAGAGGGGAATAGTGGAGAGAAAGTTGGTAAACATAGGGGGAACCCTGTGTCCGTGTGATAGATGCAGGTCAAAGAATGTACCAAAGGCTCAGAATGGTTTGAGAAACAGGAAAAATCTCTTCAGCAAGTGTTTTAATTAGTGTGACTTGTTTCCACCTCTGTACAAAAAAGGGAATCAGAACCAAATAAGCTTTCTATTGACCTACAGGACATTGTTCTGTGCCAATGCCTTGTTGTAGGCATGTACATGATAACATCTTTTCAGATGAAGCGTGTCAGCACTATGTGTTGAAAAATTAACTGGCTGAGTCTTTGCCATTTGTGGTGGAGTACCCTTGGTTAGCAGCCAAACTTCCACCTGTGTGCTCCCTTGCACCCCCTCAGTGGGACGAGGGGGAGAAAGCAGGGATACAGGAATGAGAAAGCTCCTGGGTCAAGAGAAAGAGACAGGGAGATCTTACTAGTCACCATCAATGACAAAACAGATTCTACTTGGGGAAAAAGAATTTCATTTATTACCAATAGAAATAAATATTTAATTAGTGATTCTGTCAGCCAGAAAAGAAAGGTCAAAGAAAGCGTACTCCCCCTGATAAGCAAGACTGGCAAACTGGTAACAATGGACAAGGAGAAGGCTGACGGACTCAACAACTTTTTTGCCTCAGTCTCTACAGGCAACCTCTCTTCCCACACCTCTCGAGTGGATGGACAACAAGGGAGGGACTGAGGGAGGGACTGTAAGAGAAGATCAGGTTTGTGACCACCTTGAACATAGAGAAGTCTATGGGACCTGACGAGATGCATTCCAGAGTCCTGAGGGAATTGCCTGATGCAGTTGCCAAGCCACTCTCCATGGTATATGAAAAGTCATGGCAGTTAAGTGAAGTCCCCACTGACTGCAAAAAGGGAAACATTGCACCCATTTTTAAAAAGGGTAGAAAGGAGGACCCTGGGAACTACCGACCTGTCAGCCTCACCTCTGTGCCTGGGAAGATCATGGAACAGATCGTCCTAGAAGCTATGCTAAGGCACACGGAGGACAGGGAGGTGATTTGAGACAGCCAGCATGGCTTCACCAAGGGCAAGTCCTGCCTGACCAACCTAGTGGCCTTCTGTGATGGAGTGACTACATCAGTGGACAAGGGAAGAGCTATGGATGTCATCTCTGGGGGTTTCTGTAAGGCCTTTGACACAGTCCTCCATAACATCCTTCTCTCTAAAATGGAGAGATATGGATTTTATGGGTGGACTGTTCCATGAATAAGGAATTGGTTAGATGGTCACATCCAGAGGGTTGCGGTCAATGGATCAATGTCCAGATGGAGATAGGTGACAAGTGATGACCCTCAGGGGTCTGTACTGGGACCAGTACTGTTTAATATCTTCATCAATGTCATAGACAGTGGGATCGAGTGCACCCTCAGCAAGTTTGCAGGTGACACCAAGCTGAGTGGTGCAGTTGACATGCCTGAGGGATGGGATGCCATCCAGAGGATGGGACCTGGACAAGCTTGAGAAGTGGGCCCTTGTGAACCTCATGAGGTTCAACAAGGCCAAATGCAAGGTCCTGCACTTGGGTTGGGGCAACACCCATTATCAATACAACCTGAGGCTTGAAGGGAATGAGAGCAGCCCTGCCGGGAAGGACCTGGGGGTACTGGTGGATGAGAAGCTGGACATGAGCTGACAATGCGCACTCGCAGCCCAGAAGGCCAACTGTATCCTGGGCTGCATCAAAAGAAGAGTGGCCAGCAGGTCGAGGGAGGTGATTCTGCCCCTCTACTCCGCTCTGGTGAGACCCCACCTGGAATGTTGCATCCAGCTCTGGAGCCCTCAGCACAGGAAAGACATGGACCTGTTGGAGCAAGTCCAGAGGAGGGCCACAAAAATGATCAGAAGGCTGGAGCACCTCTCCTGTGAAGACAGGTTGAGAGAGTTGGGGTTACCCAGTCTGGAGAAGAGAAGACTCTGGGGAGCCTTATAGCAGACTTTCAGTCCTTAAAGGGGGCCTACGAATTTACCAGTAACGTCAACTATAAAAGATCTCTTTTGCTTCCTCTCGTTGACAGTTTTGTAATGCTGCTCTAATGCTTTAAAGCAATGATTATGTTTCACTCAGTAATAGTTGCACTTCAGAGATGGCTAAAAAACCCTTTTCTATAGCTGTTCTGAATGAGGACACAGACATTGTATGCTTTTCTAAAATATAGTGTTATTTTGTGTTCATTTATTTGGAATTATTACAGAATTACTTGCTCCTGATGAAGGTACCATCACACAGCTGGCATATATACTCCTTGGCAATCTGAGAGGGATGGAGGCTTGTGCATCATACAGCCCAAAGACCAACACAAATTCAGTCCTAAAAAATAAGCCATCACAGACAATTGTCTGGAAAAGATCCTTGTTTCATTTATCTGAAGTCTCAGTAAGGCAGATTAAATGACTTTCCTACCTCAGCTTGGCTCACTGAAGTTTTACCTTCCTGCTGATCATTTTATTCTACTGAGTAGTTCCATAGTTTTGACTTACACTTCTGACAGGGTGTGACATCTGGAGTCCCCGCTTATGTCTGCTCATGGGGAATTGGAGTAGGTTGATGCATATTCACTATAGAAGCAGAACATATCTATGGACTATTTCATGGAATAGATGCTAACTGTAATTTTGTTTTCCACCTTATGCTTGGAATAATTTTTCATCTGATTATAGTGTTCATAAACTTATATTAGTTTCTGAATTAGTTAAGTTCTGCAGAATCTGGGAAATATAGGCATGGAATCTCTGCCTAGAGAGATAACAAGAAGGGAGGAGGTAATAGCCCTGTATTACTCCTTTCTTTGCTTCTGACACAGGAAACACTGGTGTCTCTCAGCAAAGCTGCTCAGTGACACACATGGATATAGAAAAGTTTCATCCATCTGTCCAGAATCCCTGACGACAGCCCCAGTTCTCACCGGTTCTCTGCTACTCACAAACTACTTTTAGACTCAATCTGAAGTGCAATAAACAGAATATTTTAGCAAATAGGGCACTTGCATCCTACAACCTCTGTCATTTAATCAGTCTGATGAATTTTTAGGTGAGATTCTATTGCACTTCGAATTAATTGCTGAGTCTAAGTTTAGATTCAGGCAAGAATGCAAAAGATCCCATTCAATGGACACAGAGTTGGTTTCCATACAGGATAATGATCTGGTAAATGGATGCTGGCCACTCTTGCATCATGTACCTTCTTCAAAACACAGTTCTAAAAGCTTAAATCCTTGTATCAGCCAAGTAGACACATCTGACAGCTTCAAAGCAGGTTGATTAGCATAACAGGTTTGGTTGGTCTTTGACTAGGATAAACACCAAAGTACCTACTTGCCGTATTAAAATTGTGAACCCAGATATCTAAGAAATTCTTCATTACTCAAAAAAGTTTGTCATAGACTGATTGTCATTTGATTGTCAGCCTATAAAAGTAACACCCTAACTAGCAGAATGAAACAAAATCTTTCTAATAGGATTGACCTTCATATGCTATTGAAAAGCGACACTAGCTTCAGGATGCAGAAATCCTTGGGGAAGAAGTCCCAAAGGAAAAGTTATTCTGCAGCTAACTAATAATGAGAATTTTCCTCAGTGAATCACTGGCAAATTAGCTGCTTTGAAAATATTGTATTTAACATCAACAGCAGAGGAAGCTATTTGAGGATATTTTTTCAAGCAATAGATCACTCACTAGGATTTGCACAGCCATATCAATACTCATTTTCGAATGTTCACATGTTTTGGAGGACATGGAGGACATCTGTGAGTCTTTTACATTAAAAAAAGCACTTAGTAATTTTGAACAACTAAGTTTATCAAACTTAGCTGGAGCCACATATCTACACAAAGGATGTCAAAGAATGGGATCATTCATTGAACTGTTAACCCTGTGAATCTGATGCAGCTGGAGCTACAATAATCAAATGGATTTCTGGTTTAACACTGACTTCTTTTACCATGTGCCCTTGTCCTCTGGGGGACTAGGCATGTAGTTATGCAGGCAGTGGGTGTATGTGCATATAGTAACTCTGAACAGGGAGCAAGAAGCCCAGAGAGGGGACACATGCTTGCCTGATGAAGTCCCCAGGGGATATTCTAAACTACTGCAACTTATGGGTCATTTATTTAAACTCTAATAAGCAACAATACTATACCCAAATAAAGGAGGTCTGAAGTATAAACCATGCGCCCAGGCTCCCTTTGTATTGAGTATTGGAGTTAATTTATTACACATTGACATGTCCATTTAGCAGGATTCATTGCTGTCACAGCACTTTGGCCATTTTTAATCACAGTGTCTTTAGAGTGGTGCCACCTGTAGAGGGTCTTTCGGTCTCCATTATTTGAGCGTTTTAATTCTCTCATGGGGAAGGAACTGAAGCATCGAGAAACACAGCAACACTCCAAAACTGCCTGTGGTCTGAACAGAGGAAGTCTGCAATTAGATGGGGAGCACACGCACATGGTAAATTGTTGAAAATGCACACCATTTTAACTTTAGTCTGTTGAACTTCCAAGCAAGGTGGTGAATTAATTAATACCTTTTCAGTAGAGTATAAGCAGAGTAAGTACGACTTAGGGAAATTGTTCTATCCTGCGCCTTTTGTATCTAGTTCATTGAAGTCTGAGTCAGGTCACTAAGGTCCGTAAGTCATCATTATTCAGTTATGTAAATGAAGCTTATGGTCTAATTCCCAGTCCTGGTGCACAGGGATGCAGAAGCTTATACTAACCATTGCTGATTGAAATAGTTCAGTGTCTTGAGGGTTTGAGTTTCCACTTTGTTCCCAGAGGACACCTTTCTCAAAAATTAATGTGAGTTAAAAATTAAGGCAAAAATAGGGTTTTGCTGGAGACTTTCTGGTCAGAAGATATAAAAAGCATGTCAAGAAGTGATTCTGACAGATTTATCCTGTATATCCAGAATTACCTGATAGGAATAAAAAACTAATTTGTAAAACTGTCAAAATGGAGTCAGAGTGTCTAGTGATGATTAGAAGTTAAACAGATGGTTCCCAGACATCTAAAACCTGTTAATGGTGACCAGCTACCACTTGAAAAGAATAAACTTACTTAGAAAAGGTAAATGCAGATCTTCCTTAAGTTTTGCTCTTCCTTATGAGTCTGACAGCATATGTTACACAGTGCTAACATATTTAACCAAAGCTAAATATAAGATTGAGGAAAAAAGGTGAAAATAATCTGAAAATATATAGTCAGAGATGTCAGCACCCTCTGGAAAAGTTTGACTGTTCAGTATCACAAAAATGGCTGCCAAAATCTGTACACAGAGGATATAATTGGCAAACCCTGGTTATCCAAAATCATTTATGGTGAATACAACTCAGTTAGGGAAGCTGGTATGTGGTAGTCTATTGGCCAGAACTGAAAAAAATAGCATTGGACTTCTGAGTTGGAGGTGCAAAGGGTAGTGATGCTGGGCATCCTTAAGGATAATGAAATGATCAAAAAGAAGGGATAAGAGGGAGTGAGGTAGTGAACAGGCACCTAGTAAAGAATATCTGCTAATAAAAGATCAGAACAATATTGGAGTCTGAGTAATTAGCATACACAGGTTTACAAGCACCACTGGTATTTGGTGATACAAATGAAGAGGGTGAGCATTAGGAAAGACACTTGCAAAATTAGAGTGAAAGGTAAGTGATATGACAATGATTGGTAGTTAGCATGTTATCCTAAAAACTTAGTCTGCGAGTATTGCCAAGCTAAATAATATGGGCAAGTGGAGAAATTGCAGTGTCATGTCATGTAAATCATGGAACAAGATCCCTGGAGCACTTGGGAGAGGTATTGTCTCAGCCTGGATCCATAAGGACGAGTTACAAAATACCCATTGATGCTGGAAATTGTACAGTCTTGTAACTAGGTACTTTCTGCAAAGACATCACTGATTTTTTGTTTTACTTTTCAATTGATCTGTGCCAGAGATCTTAGATGCATAATAGATGTGACCACACAGTTTACTAAGCAGGCATTTCTTGTCTAGATTTATGAATGAATGAACCAGTATTTCTGGGGGAAGCTGGTGAAGTGCAATTACTACCTTGTCAGGGTTAATGATCCACATATTTAGGGAGACCCTAATCCTTTAATGGACTGGAACTGCTAAGACAGAACTGTGGAGGACAGAGGCTGTTTAGGTACAGTATAGCACTAACTCCAGAACAAATAGAGCCTAGTGCAGCAAAGCATCATCAATCACTGTGGCGTGTCATAGAGGAACACAGGTGCTACAAGGGGTCTGTTTGCTGAGCAGCAGGATCTCAGTTATGTCACCATAGGATATAGACAGTTACACACAAAGTACTATACCGCATTACGGGACGATGTTGTGTCCTTCCCTGAGGGAGGAAATAGTGAGATAAAGTGAATGACTGAAGGATCCTCCTGTGACAGAGGAGCTTTTCAGCTCAAATTTAAGTTAACTTAGGCATGACTTCAATACTCCAAAAATTTTACCCCCGATACAGGGGAAATCTTCCAGTGGTCTTACCCTTCAAGAACAACAATATTCACTGTTGGGATATTACTGCTTACCTCCGGATTCCTTTATGAGATGCATTGCAATACTGTAGCCTTTTAAATGTGAACTTTCTTCCATCAGAAATACTCTGGCCAAGGGCTCTAATTAGGCCCATGTGCATTTGTGAAGGCAAAATCTTTGAAAGGGAAACAGACTGAAAGATATCTTAGCCTCTGACACTAATGTAGGAGAAGACAAAAAAATATTTTGAAGATTGTTATAAAAGTTATTTCTTTTTTTAACCAGCGTGGTAAGGATTGAAATGGAAAGAAAATTTCCATGAAAGGGTTAGAGCAAGAAAGACATTTCTATCAAAGAAAAGGTTACTGCGAACATATTTCTAAGCAACCCCAGGAAATTTTAAAGAGAGAAGTTAAATCCCAACGAAATTGGTAACCAATTTAGCCCTTGCTGAGAGTTTTGACCAGAGGATAGACAAAAAACTTATTTTTTCAGTCTGACTCCACTTGGCTCTACGTGAGTAAGAAACCAGAATTCAGTCACAGCCCCTGACCAAGAGCCTCTGGCAATCAAGCTGCTCCCCAGACTTAACCATGGCACAAAGAACAGGAAGAAAAAGAACAGCACACTGTGGAGGTGAGGGCCATGACAGTACTTGCTTTGGGTGCTTTTAAGACTCATCACCAAGTGTCATTCAACACCCATTAGGCCCAGTCTTGTTCTGACATCTTCTACAATCACTTCTTGAGAACACCAGGAATTCTTACTATTAGGGAAGTGTCTAGTCCAGAAATAGGAATAGTGTGAACTAGCTCATTTATGGTCAAGAAAAGCTCCATCTATACATTTTTGTTTCTGCATTTTATACAGAAGTTTCATTTTGTATCACACTGTGGGGGAGGCACCACCTTTCAATTTTTCACAAGGATGTTATCAGCCCAGCGTGTTCCCAGTAATAGCAGCTGCACTGTGACCAAAAAAACTAAGGGAGTTTGTGATATGTAGTGCTTCTAGTCTTTTAACTGAACAGCATGAAGACTGCCACAGTGTGTTTCAGCATACTTACCTTTCCCTCAAGGGGGTAGAAGAGCAAAGATTACTCCTCCTTTGATACCTGAGCATCTGCCTCCAGTGTGCAAAAGCAATGGTGTGTATCCAGAACTAGGTTCTGTGTAGAGTCAAGATGCAGCTGTGTGTACACCCAGATACTGGATGAGGTAAATTCTCAGGGCTCCTAGTGTAAACACAACCAGAACCTATTACTCTCTTAACCTGTTCTTTTTCTGTTTCCTATTGTCTAAGCCTTTTATTTGGTGGAAGTCTACTTTTTAACCTTTTCTCCTTAGAAGTGATAGGCCCCACTGCCACACTAGGGTTATCCTTTAAGAATCCTTTAACTTCGGTAAATGTCAGCCCTCTAGACAGGCAGTGGTAATGATTTTTTTTCTTTTTCTTGGAGGTGTGTGTGGGAGGAATAATACAAAACCAGTAAAATATATTGTTCTTGCAAAAATGAAGAGGAACGATTGGAGATGCAACACAGACATTAACACTTAGAGAGAATCCTTATACTTCTTCATGATTGTCAGGTAGCAACAGTATGCAAATCCTCAGATATGAACAATAGCTTGAACTTTTGGTCTGAATGTCTGGATTTAGTTTCACTGAGCAGACAATGAGCTTTTTAGCAAAAAACATGCCAAAGTTAATAAGAGTTTTTGAATGCATTTATATGCCAGCTATTTACACATTCTAGGAATGGCGTTCTCATCTCTGAATGCTCTGCTTTTCTGAACTTATATTTGCTGAGAGGACAACATAGTCTCACCTGTGCTGCAAAGACATGTAGGTTTTGTATGATGCCTTTCCACTCACTGGTTGGAAAATATCACGTTGTACCCTAGGAAACCTGGCACCCTGATAATCCATCTGGGAAAGGCGTCCATATATGTGCTGTATATACCAAATACGTGTCCAGCTTTCCTCTCAATTGAATCCAGAGCATGTGATAAAAAGTGGAGGTATGAATCTTGCCTGGATTTTATCCTTTAATGGAGTAAAGATACAGCCATAATAAGTTCTTGAATATGAGAAATCAGAAGTACTTCTAAATCTAGTCATGTAGATGTTGCCGTGTGTTTTTAATTTCATTCCAACTGGTTATACCTCTTAAATGGCATCTGAGTACTTGGTGTCTTCAGCTGACTTCAGAAATCCTTCCACTTAATGGCAATCTTCATGTAAGATAGTGATTTTAGTCCAATCAATGCTGGCCTTTATTTTTCAGAACTGTGAATGGATGAAAAGAAACTCTCAACAGGTACAAAGATTTTTGGTCAGAATGACCCGAAGTAGTCTCCTCGTTAGCAAGTGTGAATATATGGCAGACCGCATCTGAATGGGAGAAAAAAAATGGAATGGCCATTGGATAATCAGGAAGATTAGGTAACCATTTTTCAAAACAGAGAAGAAATGCAGTATACAAGGCAGGAAACTTCAATGACAAGAAGTGAAAGAGTAAAACAAGGGGGTGAATGCAGTATTGACTAGAATGAGATTCCTATTGCAAATGGAATGAGAGATTATAAACAATGTAGAGAAATCCTGACAATACAAATGTCTCAGGCAGAGATGAACATCTTGAACTGGGGAAGAGAGGTATCACAGAGAATTACAGCTGCAATCCCTGGACAATTTGCAATTTGGCTTTAAGGTATGGTTTGGGATTGTGTTATTCTTTCTATGTGGGTGAAAGAAGATAGTTATCTGCTGTAGGTGTAAGTAGTTGGGAGAGATCCTGAACAATACGGTTTCCAAATTAAAAGGAAAATTGTCTAAGCATTTGGTGTATTAGAAAGCAGAATTATTTCCAAGCATATTTGTTGATTCACCATATCCAAAGAAACTCTCTGTGTACCAGAGAAATTGGGATCTCTGTTTTCAATGGGAAGATACTAACTGATATTATTACTCAACTGAATCCAAAGGCCAATACTTAAGCTTTTGCTAATGGAGGCAGACCTACGCCATATAGGAGGGGGAACTCTGGGCTGGACTGTACATTGTCTTCTTGTACTGGTGGACCATGACACATTCAAAGTTATAAATTTCAGTAAGTATGAATAATTGCTCATTGAGATTTTTAAACAGCCTTTGATCATACATTTTACTCCGGGTGCAATAGAGTAGGGAATGCTTGTACAAGAGAGTTATCTGGCAGAATTGAGAAAACTGGTAACATGCACGAGAGGAAAGGGGAAGTTATCTGAGAATAGATATGATGGGGACACCAAACACTTTTTCTGTGACAGAAGATAACTAGGCAGGACCCGATTGGAGAATAAATATTTTCAACAGCAGCTGCAGTTTGCAGGCTATGAGTTTACTTGCAAGTTTCTGTGTATTGGAGGCTGAAAATCCCAGGGAAGATGTGTAAACAGCAAGAAAATGGATTATGACAATGGCTTGAGAGTGAACAGAAGATCTCAATTTTTATGGTGTGGGAAGCACTAGGAAATTCTGCTTGATGACTTAAGAAACACAGACAAAAAAGATTGTTAATTCTTTCTTTAGACTTCAGGCAAAAAAAAAAAAAATCACATTTTTCTTCTCTTCCTCTTTCAAACAGGCACAAATAGGCTTGCTCCCAAAAAGTTGACTGTTCCTGTAGACTTTTGGATGTTGCAAGCCATGCAGTGTGCAATAAAGTGCAGCAAGTCACGAGACATCACCACACACATCAAATATTCAGATTTTTAGCAAGTTTATGGAATTTCATGTTACCTATACTCTTCTGATTGAGAAAAGGAATGAGGCTTTTCCCTGTTTATTTCTTCTTCTTTTTTTTTATTTTTTCTGTATTTGCTTTCATTAGGCTTGGAAAATCTTTATTAGGAAATCCTGGTTTGCTAGACTTTTGACTTCAAAAGGTGATAGAATTTCTTTCTGTTTATGGTGGAGTGAAAGAGAGTATTAAAAGCAGAGATAAAAAAAAAGCATCATCCTTTAGATTTCATTTTCTTGAAGAAGATTTGAACAGCTGGCATATCTGAATAGAAAATATTACATTCCTTATGAAAATAAATTTTACCCCAGGCAAACATTGTACTATTTGATAATCACTTACCATTCTGATTAGCATTACAGAAAGAATATTTTAATGTGGAGTTTAAATACAATAGATTAGTAAAATTTTAAAATGTCTTTATTCTTTTAAAATATTAAAAGGGAATTAAGGAGTTCATACTTTCACTTTTATTCTGACAGAAAATGGCCTATTTACACATTTTATTTCTCTGGAGACATATTTCAAGCAGAAGATTAGGGTGCAGTATTTTTGGCATTTGGCCTTTGATAAAGAAAGACAGTAAAACCAGCAGCCTCTGATTATTAAACCACTGCCAGGCTAGGTTTCATTTGAAAAAAGTGAAATAAAACACAAAACGTGAAAACAAACAAAAGGGAGACCTGACATTGACTGAATACAGGACAAATCCTTTCAGAACAGTCATACTTGGCCCTGGTCCTCATTGTTTACAATGGGATAATTCTGATCAAAAGCACTGTGGTAATACAATAACTAATAACTAAAGGCAATAAGTCATAAAAACTATTAAGTTTATAATAAGGAACATAGGCATACTGAGTCAATCTGAAGTGCTCCTAGCCCAGTATTCTTTCTCCCATAGTAGTCAAAAATGGGTGCCCGGAAAGGGATATAAGGACAGTAGAAGGGTACGAATCCACTTTTCACTTTATTCTTAATTTTCAACCTCTAATTTTCAGTGTGGGGCTTGTGTCGAGATGGATGGAGGAAGGAGATGTTGGAGTGATTGGGTTTGTTCTGTGGGCAAAAGAGGGCATCAGTGACCTAACTGTTGTATGTAATGGGGAGTTAGAAAAAGGCATCAGAGTTTTCTCAGAGGTGTATAGCCAGCAAGTAATAGGCAAAAGTCACAACTTGCGGTGAGAGAAATTTCAAGTAGATGCATGGAAAATATTTGTACTATAAGAGTTGTTAAGCACTGGAACAGTTTGCTCAGAGTGGTTGTGGGATCTTCATGCTTGGACCTGAGTAACTTGTACTAACTTTGAAGTTAGCTCTACTTTTAGCAGAAAGTTGGACTAGATGACCTCCAGTGGTCATTTCCAACCTAAATTATTCAATGATTCCATGGGCTTATGGCTGCCTGAGTTGGATGTAGTTTCCATGCGCAGCCACAGTGAATTTTTATACTGAATTCATGCAATTTCCTTTCGAATCTGTGTAAACCTTCAGAATCCACAAAATGTTTTGGCAAGGAGTTCTGCTTGGTTGAAGAATCACCTCTTTGGCTGTTTTTTAACTTTCCTAATGGGTTCATTTAGTTTCCTGTGTGCTTACTCTGAAAGGGAGAGGAAACAATCAAAACAGTATCTACTCTTTCCATGCCACCCATGATTGTATGGACTTGTATTCATCTTTTTTTCTTACACTTGAAGACTCTTAGTGTAGTCACGATACTGTAAATAGTGTTCATCCTAATACAGTTGTCTGAGTATGTATGTAAATAGCTTTGCGATGGTACTAGCAGATGGTGCTGTATAAGCCATAGTACTTATTTTAGACCAAAAATACTTTTGTTTATAGTTCTTTGCTGGATTCTTAAGCAGAGTAACAGCACTGCATTGCACCTTAGTATTAGCTGCCTTTTACATTCATCTTGGAATCAAAGTCCAGCTCTCTTCCTTTACACACTTTAATGACAAAATGTGAAAAATACTGAGCTTTGCGACAGATCTTCATCATCCCTCTCTCGACTTGTGGTTGTTATGTAGTACCTTAATCTGCCCATAGTTGCAGTGCGGATAGTACTAAACTAAATAAAGGTGGTAGAATATAGATACAAGGAACAATTCTGCTCTTTCCAAATCTGAAAAAGATGCTGCTGAATGAGAAGGGAACTTAATTCCTGTAATACTAAGATTTATACTACGTAACCAAATAAAATGTTTTGCAAGAGGGCCTGATTCAGCACCACTGATTCCAGCAACAAGATATGCAGCCTCTCTGTTCTGCCTATCAACAAATTCATGGCAAGGCTACTTGAGTTTTCTGCAGTAACACTGAACTGAGTTTTCCATTAATTTTAGAATGAAATTTTATTTGTATGTTTATCTCTTGGTCTGATACACAGTTTTCAGTCATTAGTAATTTAAACTGACTGTGTCTTTTTTCATTGGTTTATTTTATTCCTTTACATATTGTTTGATCAGTGCTGGTTCATTCAAATGTGCCTCTATTGCTCCATTTTCTTTGAATTTCTAGAGTTTACTCTAACAAGGTTAGTGCAATATGCCTGCAAGGAAAACAGTATTGCTACTACATTTTCCCAGTATATGGTTAATATCTTACTGAATTTGCAAGACCCATTTTTTCTTATTCCTAGCTTCTGTGAAAACAGTTCACTGATTTCTACAAAGACATGGAAGCCCACATTCCTCCCTCCTAGCTTAAAGGCATTTAACTGAAATATATACATTTAAGGAATTAGTCACCTTAGATTCCTTTAGACAGTAGAAAGTCTCTCTTCTCTCCCTAAGCCCTTCTAAGACCTGCATTTAGTTCCAGAAGTGACATGGTGTGAATCTGGACTGGACTTATCTTGCCTGTGTTTTTCTCTTCTATGCAAGAAAATTAACAGGCACTGCACTGACATTGTTGGATTGATTTCACTGCAGGATCTTTTAGAGAAAAATATCAAAGTGTTACAGTGAAGACAGCCATTCTTGAAGTATGAAATTAACTGCATTAATCAAGGATTTTGGTACATTATTTTCCTGACCTTCTATAGGCAGGGTGGATAGACTTCATCCACCTACAAAATATACTTATCTACATCTGACCCTGTCACGTTAGGCTCCCTTTATAATTAATGGGGAGAAATCGTAAATTTTAGAATGTGACACCTCGTGAAGATGGGTTTTTCTGGTGCATAATTAGCTAAATTGATGCTATTTATTTTATTTTTGCTGGTTTCTTCCGAATCAGCAGAGACTGGCCAAAGTTGGACATCTGACACTTGTCAAAATGGACTATTGCCCTGAGCTGTTGGAAGAGTTCTTTGTTTAAAAAAAAGCATATGTTGCTTACTCATTCAGAATCATCGATTTGGCCAGATTTAGGGATGGAAAACAGTTCCCATCAGGTCAGAATGTCTTGCATCTCACAAGTTTTATTCTTATGCAGCATGGAGAAAATCTAGTCTGCAGGTATTGTCTGATATATCTTGCAGAAGAGTCAGTTTATGTGCCTTGGAACCAGAGACTGGAACACTGATCTCTTCCAGAGTGAGATACTGATCTCTTCCAGTCTCTACACGATACAAATTTTTGTACAAATTAAAATTTTTGGTTGTAAAATAACCATCTGAGTATAAGATCTCCTGTGCTATAACAGTATGTGAATCTCTATTTTGATAGATTGATGATTGAGACAATTCTAAAAGAGCTTTTACAAGTGAAAATTATAAATATTTTAGAAACTTGTAAAGAGATATGGGAAAAACTACTGGGATTTAATTTGCATTGATGTATGCATACTGTAATTCTATTTACAAAATATGAGACATGATTTAGACACATGAGAACTTTCCTCTCCATCTCACTATTCAGCACAATCATTTTCATTTCACTAAGATGACCATCTCTTTCCAAGAACAGTTTATAAAAGGAAGAGTTATATGAACGAGATTTCCCATTTTCCTTGGAGCAGGGAACATTTTAGAGTAAAATACAACAGGTCCATAACACAGAACTGAGAACAGTGATCATTCTCAGGCATTTCTTTATACTTAGTCCTTTCCTAAAATCACGTTATAAAATGTAAATACATCAAGCTTTAGGTTTTTTTCCACAGTCTCATATTTTACAGAGCAATAATCTGCAACATATATACGAACTATTTAAAATAAAGTACACAGCATCTCCTTATAATAAAAAGGGTACTTATTTGCTGGTAAATGTAACAAAAACATCTCGGTCATGCTTCAAAAATATTTACTGTCTTCGAATGGTTGACCATAAAAAATGAAGCAGGATAAAATTAGAGCAGAGATTCAATTAGAAGCAGTTGTTTGCATATGATACATTTTCAGCTCCATTGAGTTGCTGTTTGATTTTTATACTGCTATTGATGGATTGATTTTATACTTTATTAAAAAGGTTGTCACAGCACTGAAAATCAAAATAAAACCCAGCCTTATTTAACCATTGTTCAATAGCGAAACTTATTTGGGATCCCACATTTTGAGGCAAAAAAGTAGAAAGTATTTGAGTTTAAGAAGATTATGGTTTTCACACTTCATGCCTAAAGAATGTGGTTGGTGGTCAATGAGCAGGAGAATCACCTCCGTGGCTCCCCTCCACGTTAATAGTAGTAGCTAGTGTAAAATCCCTTTGCATTAGTGGCTTAAAAGACTTATTAATGCTCCCATCATCATTAACTTAATTTTTGCCACCTGCACTTTTCATAGCGACCGACTCAACTGAATTCTCAGTACAGCCTGGCTATTTGTTTTCACCTTACTTGGTTCATATTAAGTAAGTGGATGATTTATCCACAGGGGGTTTAGGAGAGCACCTAAGGTGCATGTTAATAAAATGATCTGAGAAAACAAAACTATTGAAACTTTCATTTAAAAACAACACTCTGTACATGCTCATTACCTAATGTGAAGACAGACCAGGGATGTAATCTGTTGGCTTGATTGCTTTCATGCCAGTGTAGCTCACCTGATTTCAGCAGTGTGGACTCTTTTATACATCCGTACAAATGAGAGCACAAAACTGTTAATAGCTTTTTACATTTTTATTTTTAACTTGTGCTTGGCCATGTTGCAGGTGCCATAAAATGTTAATTTCCATCTTCTCTCAAAGGTAACTACTAATTTCAAGTCATTATTCACTGGTGCAGGAAAACTGAAAAGGAGAGTAGAAAAGAAGCATGATACAAGTCTATTTTTATGTTGTAAACAACATGATTACTCTTCCTTTTTCCATGGCAGATTCAATAAATGTTGATTGAATTATCCAGCATTAGCCAAAGTGGACGTGAACAAAATAAACAATAAGAGTCCACAATAAGAATCAATGGAAATGATTTATTTCCTGGAGATCAAATCAAATAACAGGGAGGATCAAATTAGCTAGTCATCACATTAAGTGGAAATCACTGTAGTAGTATGCTGCTTCCTCTAAGCCGATGTCAATAATCACATAAATACACAGTGGAAAAAAAAAATCTTTTCTCTTTGTTTATTCACACTGAATCTGAAGCACCTGTCGCTAGCACTGCATACCTCTACAGACAATAACATACACAACTACCAAATTAGAATCACCAAATATGGATGCCTACAGAACTACTCATACAAAAAGACCCCTACAATTATGTTATGAATAGAAAACCCTTGACCTGCTATTCTCTACTTCGTACTCATGAATCCACTCTTTTCCAAGTCCTGAGAGGAAACAACGAGCATCACAAAATCCTCTGAAATGTAACACATCTGAGATCTCTTCAGGAGTGCCCGAATCTGAAACGCGAGAACAAAACGATTATAAAGACTGTAATTATACCACCGTAAAAAACTGATTTTACATTCCCTCAGAACAAACTGTAGATATCCATTTGGATCCCTGGAGCGGTATCCAGCCAAGTCTTGGCTGTCCATGTGAAGTCAGAATTCTGATTCTAATGCAGAATCAGCTTGTGGTTAATGCTAGCTTTGAAAGACATTCAGGTATACAAAGAGACGAGCCAGACTGCAAAAGCTTGTGATATTTGATATAAAAAAGGTTTAACAAATGAAATAAACCCTAAAAACTTGACATTGCTTTCAGTCCGATACTGCTTCCTCTTATGTATTTAGTCTTATCATCCTAAATTTTGAGTAACTTCTTGATGTCTAACACCAGGTTAGTTTAGGATTATGCACCCAAGTGAGATGATCCTCACAGTGCTTTGCCCAGATAAATTCCTACAGAGTAGAATACAGATATTGACAAGCATCCAGGTATAGATATTAACCCCACAGAGTAAACAAGACTGTCAGTCTTCCTCTAAGGAGTTTTTACTGTCACAAAACATTCACATAAACAAACCTGTAGTCATTTCTCCAGTCCCTCAGAAACACTAGATTTGGGTGTGGATGTAGCAGGACTGGGATGAATGCAGAAAAAGTAGTTAGAGGCAGGTTGTTTATTTGGGGAGAGGCATAGTCAGAGAAATGGAGGATCTGGAAAGAACAAGCATGGGAAAACAGAGAGAAAGGGGAACAAAAAGGGCCAGTCACATCTAAGCAGCTAGCTGGTAAGTTCACTAGCCTTTTTCCTATGTGAATGTGCTCTCTGCTCTGTGGGTGTGCGCATTTGTCTACAAGAAGCTTGCAAACTTCAAGGCAGACAAATGGGCAAGTAGTTCAAGTGGTCTGGAAGATACTGGGGAGAACACAAATCTACGGGCCAGCTACTGGAGAGATCTATGTGTGTCTGTGAGACAGTAGTAAACATCAGGCTGGGCTAGCCATTAATTATGACATGAGATCTGGGGGCTGGCTACTGTGAAGTCTAGGCCAGCTACAGAGGGCCCTGTGTAAGTGTATGTGTGTGGAGGGTGTGAGATCTGCTAGCAATCTTTGAGTCTGGTTAGTTGGCGAGTAAGAACAAGATAGGGCCATTTGATCCTCTTCAATTTAGTTCCAATCCTGATCAGGCTAGTTCAAATTTATGTGCGTGCTGTTTGTGGTGGCAGCTCTAAAGGCACTATTTTCATGCTGGGGTTGAGGTGGTTGGCTGTTTTTGTACAGAGTGTGTGTATTGAGTACAGAGAGTGTGCGTGCTCAGTCTTACTGCGGGCTGGAGCTGGACACCAGGAACTGCAGCACCTTCACACCTAGCAGACCAGGAAAAAGGATCTTGAAGTCTGGTAAATTTGTTTTAGTGGACTAAGAGGAGAAATCATGTTGGTCTCACTAGGTGTATCCTGTTGATACACTAGGTTTGGTTACTGTTTAGCATCCTACACAGTCTAATTATGAAGAAAATGCAGCTGGGAAAGAGGTAGCATGGAGAGTGTCAATGAAAATGTCACTCATTCTCCTGTAGATATTCCACTGTCTAAAAATAATAAAATAAAGGTATTCCCCAGGTCATATGTGGCACTCATCATTTATGAGAAGGGTGATGAAAGCTTTAGAAATAGTCTTAAAGAATTTTGGTGTAGTAGGAAAATTTGTTTCTTATTTTTCAGATAAGGGACTAGGATTTAATTGTCAGACAGGAAGTGTGCTGTGGGGAAAGAACTGACTTGGTCTTTTAAGAAACTCGTTCAGAAAAACTGATTCAAAAGAACCGATCTCCTGAACTGCAGCCTAACCTCTTAAGTACAAAGCTGTCTGTTTTCCCTCTGCCATTCTTTGTTACCGTTGACAAAGAGAAGTCGAATACCGTCATGGTAAATACGCTGTTGCAACGTCTCCGTTCTCTTTAAACGTTTGAAGTCAAGCATACCACTGTGTACATCATCAAAAGCTATTTACACAGCTGAGTTTCTAGCTCCTAATGAGAAAAGCAGTAGGAAGAATGTTCTAATTAGCATTCAAAAGTTGATCAAAATAGCAAATATGTTACTGGAACAGCTGATTTAAATAACTTGTAATTGAAGACACCCATTTCCAGAGCTTGAGGGGTTGTAATAAAAGTGAGAACAAATGAAAGAAGAAAGGAACAAAACAAGCCTTACCCAGGCAACTAACTGTTCAGGTTCAGAATATCAGTAAATTGTTCCCTCTTCTAAACTGTCATTTATTACCTTCCTGGAAAAGTCACTTTTCAGAAGGGATTTTTGACAGCAGTCATCTGCATAGAGTGAAGGTGATAAAGTAGGAGCTTACATTTTGTCGTTACACTGGTCTGATATGCAAGGTTTCCTGCTCTCCTCTCCTCTCTCCTCTTCCTTCTATTTGATGCTGTGACCATTTGCTGAGTATTTAACAGTCCTTAATCACAGGTCCTGGGGCCATGCTTTTCCAAGCAAGACTCATTGCATGGAGAGGGAGAAAGCCTTGGAGCGGATAAAACTGTCTGACAGAGTCTTCTTTTGCTTATACTATTTAATTCCTGCAACAGACTCTGAGTGTGGTGAAATAGTCTCTTCACTTTCCTGAGCAAGCAAGTCATATGAAGACTCACCTGGGTAGGTTAGGGACATTCATTTCAAATTCTAGCTATTTCAACTGTTAAAGCGGATTTTCTACACACATATGGTAACAGGAAATTGGAATTTTTTGTTATTCTGTGTGGGGACAGAACAAGAACTGACCTAAACCTTCACTCCAGACTTGAAGATGGTGTAGGGTGAACATTACAAAAGGGTTATTGTGAATATTTGTTCAAATGAACTTGTTTCAGTATGTACACCTCTTCTTAATGATGTCTTTCAAATGAACATTCAGGGCAGGATGCTTTTCTAGCATGAATCCACAAAGAGAGGCTATCTGAGATTTACTCACAAAGAACAGAGGGACAATAATCTCACATTTATGTCAATGAGCAGAGAGTAGGAAATATGGGAGATTGTTTGTAACAGCAAAGGGCAGGGTTCAGTTTCCTCTTGTAATACACTTGGTACAGAGGAAATTAAGTGAGCCAGACAAAGATCTAACATGCGTGCTAGGACTTCTTGTGCATATATATAAGCTGCATGTAAACTGATGCTGTTCCACTGAAGTAATTTGCATGGGTTTACACTAAGGTCTTCAATTTCTAGTCTGCAGCTGGCTGCTAAATACTGTGGTAGCAAATTTATTTTAGGGATGATAACTTAAACATTATTTACAGGACTCAAACACAATATTTTAAACAGATTTAAAATACTGCCTTTCTGCTAACTCTTCCAGAGACAGTAAAACTCCAGTTTTTTTCTCTAACTATCCTTTTAAGAACAGTTACACTGAGAAAATAAACAACGTATATTTGTAATGCAAATAATACCGTAATACATAACTGCATAATACAAAAGGAGACTACACTAATCACATAATGTATTTGCTATGAATTATTGATTTAGACACCATTTAAATTAAGATTTTATAGGTGAGAAAAATTAGACAGTCTCTCTTTGCTTTCTTTTTTCTTTTTTTTTCCAAAATATCTCTATTGCCTCAGAAGGATGCAGGAAGTATTGGTAAAACCCATGTAAAAGGAGTAGTCATAAACCAGAAGCTTAAGGAAAGTTTCAGAGAGAAATTTCTTATGAAATGTCTTGTTGGGTTTGTAGGCCAAGTAGCTTCACAAACACGTGCTTCAAACAGGCATCCAGATGTTGCAGTGCTGATGAGAAGAGATTATTCATTTCTTTTGCTGGTGACCATTCACTGTGGTCACATATGCCTTAAACATTGACATACACGTTTTGCTGTTACCTCTTTTATATCCCACTGTTGACACTGAAGACTTTACAAAGGAAAACTGTGGGATTGGAACTGTGCCCATTGCTCAGAAAACTGAAATTTTTCTGGCCCAGAGCTGTGCGAGAAACTCTTCTGGCAATCTAACCCAATACCTAATAGAGTTCCATGTCTGGGAATGTTCCCTAGCGCTCTCTAGTCTTCTAGCAAAGATACAACTAAGGAAGCCTGTAGAAAAGGCTTTAACACCTGCTGGCTTCTTCATGACTTGTAAAATCCCCCCAACAATTTCAGATATGCAAAAGAACAGAGGTGTGGTAGACTCAAATATACATCAGCAAATGAAGAATGTGAAGGATGGGACAACAGACAAGTCAGGCTCCTGTGGCCTGAAGTGTTAGACAACAGCCGTGGGGTTTTAATCCTAATCGGTCTGAGATCCTTGTGGTGATCTGAGCAGAACCGATGCTCTGTTGCTGCTAAACTCTATACATTCAAAGAAATCAATACATGCTTTACCTGGAAGAGTTTATAACCTCACCAGGCAGAGCTGAATAAAAAGGAGTAGAAAGAAATTACTTTCTCCATTTTACAGGTGGAGAACTTAAGTCACAAAGAAGTTCACATTTAGACTCAGCTTAAATAGAAATCAGAAACCTAACCAGGAAATCCTACATTCTACACCATGAACTTAATCAGACGATCACATTTTTCTTGAAAAAGAAGAGGAAAATCTTGCTACATTCATTGAATAAATTCATTGCTATAGAATGAATTACAGCTATAACACAGTAATAAAGCCACAAATCTTTTAAAATGACATGTACAAGTCCCCCCCTCCCCCCCTCCCCTTATGATGAAAATCATAGAAACCCTGACATGTTGCCCATTATGTTAGAATTTATTGAAAGCTGTCTTCCTGATCAAGTCTGCCAACAGCATTCAAGAGCATTTCACAAGTAGGACTCTGATTATGCTGCAGTTTTGGTTATATGAAAACTAGCATTTCTCAGGAACCTGCATCCATCCTCAATGAAATGACCAGCATATTAACACACCTAGCTAGCAGGTAAAGCAAATTCTTTATTATTTGTATTATAGGAAAGTTCATAACACTTCTCAGGCCTGGGTCCCAAGGGTAAGCTCATGAAGGGCAGAGTATGTTTTATCTGTCTTGATTTAATCCAGGTATTTTCTTAGGTCTTGCTACTGTAATGTAGTATGGCATGTAAATAAATATAACCAATATTAGATTTGGATTTTCAACACCACTTAGAAGTAAAGTGAAGAACAGATTTGCTTTCTCTGTTCAGTTCGAGGTCAGTGACCGTGACAATGTTTAAATTCCAGTGCGCTCTTTTCTCTAGAGGTTTGTAATTAGACCTTTGAAAGAAGCAATGCCATTTTATTACTAGTGGTACAGAAATAGACTCAGAAGCAGAAAAATATGCAGTAGAATATCATTACATCTTCATATAAATTAACATAAAAAAGGTTTTGATTCATATCTATCCAGGCTTTTGTCAATCAACAATATTCATGTATTTGTGAGGAGAGCACAGGGCAGAATATTTCAGGGAGCAATGAAAGCATTACTGTCTATTTAAGGAGAGTAGTTTCTGAAAAGCTATCTTTTTCTCTCTGCTTGTTTATGGATAACCATTTTTATAAGAATTTTGCATTTGTTACTTTGAGGCAAATATTAAGAAAGGGAACATGACAATGCTATTAATTTTTAAATGAAACTGAGCATTAGAAAACATGTATGTCTGGAACTGCTTTAAAAGAGAACAGATGCTAATTTATTTTAATTATGCCTGGGAATTTTCTTTCAATACATTCAGCTACACACAGGTGCTAGTTCCATTTGCTGTTTCTCCATAGAGAAACACAGCTTTTCCAAAGCTCTCCAATAATAATGGAGTACCCCCGTTCAGCCAAAGGCCATAAACATTTTCTTCTCTTTTTAATGTGTCTTCCTCTAAGAACGCCTCAAAGAAATGGGGCAGCTCATCAAAGCAAATCTGGGGGGTCAATGGATTATAAATACGGCTGTTTACTGAAACAAAAAGAAGTTAAGTCAAAGAGCTATGCAACACCATACACATGGTGTTGCACAACCGCATTCTGCATCTGAGTGTCAGACTTGAGGAATATAAATTGAACAAAGTTAATAACATCTCTCCTTTACCTTGTATTTATAGATTGTCTCCTTAGATTACAAGATGAGTCAAAGTCTACTTGGGGATGAAGAACACCCACTTTAGCAGTGTGAAAAGTAGTATCAATTATAAGACTGAGAAAAACACGGTGCGGGTGTGCACATATGTGACCACATTTGCAAATAAAAAGAGAAAGAAAACTCCCTGATGGAAAGACTATGAAACCACTAGGTGTCATTCTTGTTCCACGTTTCCCATTGGCCATATTTCAAACAGCTAGTCGATAGGGAGTTTCTGCAAAATTTAAGTTTTCATACCCCTAACATTTTATGTCTGGTAGTTTTATTATGTGCACCACTGTCCACTAGGGATCATACTGCAATACATATTTTCTTTCAAGCCCACAGGTTATTGTTGTTCTGAGTTCTGCGGTCAAAAGTCACCACCTTACTTGGCACTGCTGCTTTCACGAGTTCCTTAAAACAAAAAATGCGATAATAAACAGTAGTCATGCCTTGCCTGAGGCATAAGTGTTATGATTTGTGCATGAAATGTTAAGTCCCTGTGGGTTTAACACTTTAGTTTTAAAAAATAACAGTTATTATGATTTACTTCAAAATAGGGTTTGGGTAATCTGATAAAAAAATTGATCAGTATCTCAAGATGCTTAATCAGAACTTCTTCATGTTACTCGCTAAGTAAATAGTTACAGATTTTTTAGAGATTTAAGCATATTATACCATAATAGTTAAACATTTATCAAGGTATTTTAAAAACAAGGTTTTGCCCCTTCATTTTCTTCAATTTTAGGATTTTCTGCTCTTTCATTTAGCCTATTTTAAACCAGTCTCTAGGTTTTTGAAGGTTTCACCAGTGCTTTAATTTCCATTGCCTTTGCTTGGTTTACATCTAAGGTTCAGTGACATCCTCTGTTTAAGCCAGGACAGAATAACAAACTGGATTACAAATGGCTGTAGTGGAATTAGACAAATATGATGGGGCACTAAAATGGCATTGCAATGCATGCTGCGTGCAGTATGCAATGGCACTGCTGCATACTGTTTAGGGTGGCTTCTCTCCCTATATATCCAAGCACAGCTGACAAAAAGACTTATGATGCATTTTAGGCCTTTATAGGTTCCTGTTGTTTTTTTTTTTAAATTTATTTCTGACACATCAGTGACTTCTTTCTAAGCAAAATCTCACCAGTATTTTACCTGGATGAAACAATCCACTTACATATGTTCTGTTCATAGACTGTCATGACATCCTTTGAGGTTTAAATTATCTACTTGACATTCTTAAATAACAGCATAAACGTACATTTGATAACATCCAGCAAGTTGAAGAACATACAGTTTAGCTCAATAGTTCCCTGATCATTTTTGTAGCTTTGGATGTGTTACTACAAGTATTCACACAGAAATATGTTTTTGTATATACTCTTCACTGCTCCAGAGAAGGATAGCTGTTAGCCCTGGAGTATCAAGGAGCAGCTTTAGCAGGGAGCAGAGAGAGGTAAGAGAGTAAACAAAGCTCAAAACCTGCCTCTTCAAAGTTATTACTGTCATTTAAAAAACTACTGTCTGTTTTTCAAAACTGTAGTGATATAAAGCTAGTTGGAAAACAAAATGCTATATAATAGCGTAAGGTGAAGGTATTGGGCAGCCTGGATTGCAATTCTATTGGTTTATGGGAAATACCACAGAGAAAGAAATTAAGTTTTGTTTGTTATTATTAGAAAAATGAACAATGTCATCAGAGTAATCAAGAAAAGAATGAGTTCTATGCTGCCACTGACCTTTGTTATCAGGACTAAAGCACTTCATTAGGACAGTGAAGGGAAATTCCAACTGTGGTCACTTAACTTTGCCTGTTCTGTCATGTTTATGTTATTATTAGTTTATTTTTATTGCAACCTACACAACTCCACAAGAAAACAAAACCATTCATATTCTAAGTGAACTTTGACATACATTTTAAATCACTGTTTTTAAGTGTGTTAAAAGAAGGGGTCCAGAATAGACCTTTGGTCCCTCCTTTTGAACAGCTGTCTGGCCATGAGATTTCTTCATGAACAAAACAGCTCCCTTCAGAGAACCATTCGCGGGGTTCCATTTTGTTAGTATAATTTTAAATACATAGTATACTTCAGGCATAAAAGATATAATTTTCATAATTTGTTATCCTTTCTTAATGAGAGAGACACTGTTTCAAAACAAGCAATCCAAAACTGAAACACAGGCCCTATTTAATTGTGCCACACATGTATGCAAGTTTGACACAGATCATACATCTGTGATGGTATCTTATTTGTGCCTCTTCTTACCTGGATCATGTTACATTGTCATTTGTCTTCAGACACCCATATCAAGTAAAGGCTTTTGGTGTGATGGATACACTTCGTAAGTATGGGTGGTCTTCTGCTTGATGCAAATGTTTCTATAGCTGCAACTCCAAGCCTGTCATATGTTCTAACACAAGATACACCAACCTTGCTGTTCACCCCACTAAGTTTAGAGCAGATTTTATTCACTCGTGGTGATGCAATGTGCTTCTGAGAAAGCAATGCATGACAAAGGGAGTGCCACGTTTTTGACTATTTCTCTTGCCACTTAGCTGTAGAATATTTCAAATTGGAATGTGAGGGTGCCCTATGAAGTAATTGGCTTACTTTTTGTATCTATGAGGTGTCCTGATGCTTTATACCTCCATGTTCTCTAATGTAGGTGAGGAACCTGCAGACCTCTAAATAAGTGCTAAAACCTGTGCAAGCCCAAGCATTATATGCTCATTAATCTATAAAACTGGATTACTGTAGTATAATTTCTTACAGTATTAGTCAAAGGAAGCAGGAATCCAGGTATCATCTCATGTCTGAGACAGTGGAGAAAGTTACCTCAACTACTGAACTATCTGCATCATTCCTCTTTTCAATGGTGCCCGGCAACAGGACAAGAGGTAATGGGTACAAACTTGAACGTAGGAAGTTCCACCTAAACACGAGGAGGAACTTCTTTGCTTTGAGGGTGGCAGAGCACTGGAACAGGCTGCCCAGAGAGGTGGTGGAGTCTCCATCTCTGGAGACATTCAAAACCCGCCTGGACGCGTTCCTGTGCAACCTGCTCTAAGGTGACCCTGCTCTGGCAGGGGGGTTGGACTAGATGATCTCCAGAGGTCCCTTCCAACCCTATGATTCTATGATTCTATGATTCCGGGATTTTTATGTAATGGCTACAGTAAGCTTGTTGGTTTGTGATGGTATGTTTAAAGGTGTGCTGTCAGCTCACGTTTGCTTTTTTAAAGACACATATATTCAGAAGCCTTTTCCCACGGGTATTTATCTGTATAAACCACATTCATCCCTGTGATACTTGAAATTTTCTTGGTATTAAATAATTAAAGAAAGTTTTGTGCTACATTTAGTCTGGCCAAGCAGAGCATACTCTGGGCAGATGTTTGGCTGAAATGTTTTCTTTCATTCTGTCCAAGATAGTTACCTATAACTTACAGACAAGTGGAAGGTTATGAACTTTCTATTCGCTGTGATACATTTAATTTTAACTCCAAAAGACTTTAAGTTAAAATTAAATTTTAGTAAGGTATTGTTGCGTGAAAGGGGCAAAGCGGTTTTGGCAGAAAATAAACCCCCTTGCGTTCTAACACTCCTCACCGAGGTGGGAGGCTAGGTGCGGCTAGGTTTAAATTCTGAGTGATGCCCAATTCGTCACTATCAGTCCAGTCGCGTTTAACATGTGTTAAACTATCACGATTTGGATGCACTAATAGTGGGCTACACTGTCAGTCTAGTCATGCTCATGAACTAGCACGGCCACTTCCGAGTCGTTGGTCGTGTTCAGTGAGAAACTAAAACGACTAGCTACTTAAACAGTGCAGTTTATTTGAACAACAGATCAAGGTTCTTTGGATTGCCGGTGATAAATACACTGTCTGCAAAGCACGTGCAAATAAAGTAATGTTAGTTACACAAAACGCGCGACAAAGTTAGAAAAGAGATTCTCTAGAGAAGTTTCTAAGTTTCCCGAAGAAGCGCTCGGTATATTCTAAGTCTTACC
>VYZM01010454.1:107242-131465 GCA_013398915.1 Dromas ardeola
GTGGTGTCTTCCCTAATATCCCCCCTTTCTCGGGCTATTTTTATACTATTTTTTACTTTCAAGGTGGAGTTTGAGTGACTTTAGTCATACATACCTTTATTATGATTGGTGTAAAATTCTCTCGCTTCAATTTAAAGGTATAGTTTTCGAAAAATTCAGGGCGCAGACTCAAGGAGGAGTGGTCGCACCTTGGAGGTGGGTAGCCTTCAGGATGGAGGTGTGTTTTGGTATTATAATGACATTATAATGAGCAAAGTTCACACAAAGGACGGCATTTCATCAATATTTGACAGAATCTGGGCTCGGGGTAGCGAGTAGGCCGCTTAATCTGTTCCTAGTACCATCTTGTTCCCATATCTGCTATACGTCACAGGGCAAGGCCACGAAAGTTTACATTCCGTTCCATCCCCCGTGTAGCTTCGTACCGGGAATCGCAGGTGTTGAATTCATGCCAGCTGCAGCTGTTCTCTACCTCAGGAGCCTCTTGATTTTACACTTTTCCTTAATGTGTGAACAATGCTGTACTTTTATATTTTTCGCCAATTTAGTAATTATTCCACAGGTATGGACCTACTGTCTGCCTTAAATAGGTTGGACAGACTTGAGTGTAAACCTGCATGTATGAGCTGTGTAACATCAGCAAAAATTATTGGCATTTTCTGTGAACCTTTTTTGGTGAACCAGAATGTTATGAGTATTTTAGGAGAGATTTCTTGGAGGCAGGTGTAGAAAAGGCAACAGAAGGTTACCGAAGTGTTGATGACGTGCTGTGGAGGGAGACAGAAAGCAACTGTCTGTCAGGAAGAGGCTCAGGCTTGTCTAATTATGTCTTTACAGCACTTTTAGGAAAGTTGAAACATTGCTGGAAACCAGACTACTCTAGATACATATCCCTATATTGACTACATTTCACATTAGATAATGAGGGAGTACTTTATATACTCCAAATTTTATGTACTCTAAATGCTACATGTTGTCATTTGTAGGGCAATTTATAAACTTAGGAGCAAAAAAAAGGACCCACCTGATAAATTTCATATGTTTGCGTCCTTCTAGTAACATAAAGTAATAGTTTAATTGCATTTAGTAATATCTCTAGAAAACAGATTTTCATATTTGAAGGTGCAAAAATAGGAAATCTTTGTTTCTGACATTTAGAGATGTAGCTGATAAATGTATACTCTCCTAAATTTTCTGGTTTTTTACCTCCCTCTTGCAACTTTTGTTTGACTTCAGGCTCCAGCTCTTCAAATTCCTCTGTTGACTTCCTGCCTTTGCGCTGTCTAGAATTTAATTGCTGTAGTCTGGTATCCATTTCTCATTCAGAGTGAGATGGCAGTTGAGAAAACTACTGGCAATCCCTGACAGAGTTTTTCTGCCTCTGCCTCCAGTTGCTCTTGCTCTATGGCTTTGCATTAGGCTGTGGATGGTGGTTCAGCAACTGTCGTATCGGTGCAATCATGTTCGATTCCCTGGATCTGCAGCAAAATAGAAAGAGCTGTGGGAAAATATAGACTGCTTATATGATGTCTGCCTAAATGACAATGCGTTATATATGTTGTTATTGTGTACTTGCATGAAGCCAGAGGTGGGAAAAAGGAAAAATATTCTGCTTTGAATGCACAAGGGGAGTAGCTCATTGGGTATATATGAGAAAACGTAATACAAAATAAAGGTAAACCATACAGAGTACACAATATCTATTAATACTGAAGAGATCTACATTAGTCCTATAATCTTTAATTGGCAAACACTGCACTGACACATGAAATAATCAATTAAAACATTTAGCTTTTGAGCTACTTGCAGTGGATTTTCAACTGCTTGCAGAAACTATAACACAGTCTCAAAAGAAGTCCTTACATTTGTTCTCTGTTGAAATTAGAGTGACAAAGTGTTGTGTACTGAACCACATATTAAATAAAGCAATAAAGCCTAAATTATGGAACTGACTCCTGCTAATCCCTGTCAAGACTAGTAGTGTGGTCATTGATGTAACAGACTTGCACAACATCTTCCATAATCACAACTGAACTTGAATGACAAGGTCTTTAGTACAGGGGCAGCTTTAGTCCAGTCTTGGGTCTGACTTATGTTTCCTATGAGGACAAGCTGAGAGACCTGGGACTGTTCAGCCTAGAGATGAGAAGGCTCAGTGGGATCTTATCAATGTGTATAAATGTTTGAAGGGAGGATGCTAAGAAAATGAAGCCAGGCTGTTTTAAGTGGTGCCCAAGTGAGAGGACAAGAAGCCCTGGGCACAAAATGAGACACAGGAGGGTCCACCTGCACATCAGGAAACACCTTTTCACTGGGAGGGTAACTGAGCAGTGGCACAGGTTGCCCAGACACATTGTGGACTCTCCCTCCTTGAAGATATTCAAAAGCCGCACGGACATGGTCTCGGGCAACTGGCTTTAGGTGGCCCTGCTTGAGCAGTGGGGTTAGACCAGATGACCTTCAGAGGTCTCTTCCAACACCAATCATTCTGTGATTCTGTAGTTTACCTATCAAATTATATCTCATCAATAATTTCTGTCAGTGGGGGAACAGAAACAAAGGGGAGTTTAAGATGAAATCTTAACCCCCCCACCTCACTGATTATGATACAGTTTTAGGGATATTCATATTGACATGCAACAGTGATCAATGGTAGTTTGAGTTTTGATGAGTGACCAGTCTGGCTAAGTGGCCAGCTTTCTTTTTATTTGAAAGCTCTGTCTTGCTTTATGCAAAATGTAAGTGTTGGCTAGTTACGAAGTGATTAGCCTTGTCCTGTCTCTAATCTGTTCCTATGCTTTCTAAAAAAACATAGTCTCTGTGGGTAGTGAAAATATTGCTGTCAGGGCCAGTACATGCACTAAAAGTGATGTGGTCATAGAAACAACTTTGTTTCCTTTATAAAGAGTTGGCTTTATCTTTGGGGCAGGCATATGGTTGAGACGTGGACAAAATGCTGGCCGTGCTCTGTCTAGCCTATGAATAGATGGACCACGAAGAGCAAGCCGCTACCTTTTGTATACATCACATTATATATAGATAAGTACTTGTTAATCAAGAACTACCAGACAACTTATGTCCTACCTGTTGCATTAAAGAAAAGGCTTATCCAGAAAGTATAGTTACCTGCAATGTAGAAGACATGCGAAGTTTGTGGATTATTATGTCTATAATTAATGGATGGAGATAAAGTGAGAGCGAAATACTGCTTTCTTTCACCCTACTGATGGAAACTACTAGACTAGCACATTCCTAGATGCATAAGTTACTTAAGATGAATTGTAGCATAACTAGCACCAGTGGGTATGCAGTAGTTAACAATTCTAAGAAAGAACAAAAACCATTAGGAAGAGAGATCCTCCAGCACAACTGACAAGTTTCTCCTGTAGCAGGCCCATGCACTAGACCTTGTGTTTACTGCCTGTTTTAACCACATACATCAATCATATCTGTTTGAGTTAGGGAAAGTTAGGAAAAAAATTAGGTTCTTCCTGTATATTTTTATTTTATATTTTATACAGCTTTTTCATTTCTTTGGAAATATTATTTGCTATTGTATTAGAACTGAAGGCTAATAGTGAAAAATCTAGAGTTTTGCTAGCCAAGTCCCTGCTGTAGAAAATTCTGGATCATGGCACTCTATGACAGCAGCATCTCTCCATTGCTCATTTTAGATCAGTAAAAGTTATTTTGGAATCTTAGCCAATTAACTGCTCTACACAGTTCAGTATACTTAATCTAATAGCTACTGTATTTAGCTGAGTGCTCATGAAAAAATTAAAATTTAATATTTTTCTTTCCCTCTTTAGAGAAACACTGGTATAGAGATGGTACATTATTTTGAGAATTTTTATTATGCATATTCTGCTGTAACATATTAGCAAAATTTCTAACAAACAAAAATATTAATGAGATGGCTTTTTGCAGGGTTTATAACATGTTTGAGGCTCATTTTTCTTGTGTTCAGCCAGGACAAAAATAAACTTTTCTTTTACAAAATTTCAGTAATATTTTGAGAAACCTAAAAGTAAAAGCTACTCAGGTATGATTTTGTGTTAACGTTGTCTCTTGTACAGCATATCTCCAGGCCCCATTTAGCAGGCATGAAAACCTGGCAAGAAAATAAAGGATGACAATGTATTTTAAATACCAAAAAGGCTTTGTGGTAAAGTGGGAAACACAATGACCTTGTCATTTTAACTGACTACTCCACACAGATCATAAACAAGTACAATTACACAGACCCTAGAACTGTGCAATTGTAGTCACTGAATAGTTTCAGCATTTAACATTACTAAGTTGCAGGTTGATTAATTCTCTCAAACTGCAGAATCACAGAATGTTTGAGGTTGGAAAGGACCTCTGGAGATCATCTAGTCCAATGCCCTTGCTCAAAACAGGGTCAGCCAGAGCAGGTTGCTCAGGGCTGTGTCCCATCAGGTTTTTAATATCTCCAAGAATGGAGAACCCAGAACCTCTGTTGGCAACTTGTTCCTGTGTTCAACCACTCTCACATTAATAAAAGTGCTTTCTTATGTTCAGGCGGCATCTGCTGTGTTCCCTTTATGCCCACTGCCCACTTCCCCCACCACCATCATCGGGTATTTATATTGATAAGATCCCTCTGATCCTTCTCTTCTCCAGGCTGAACAGTCCCAGCTCTTTCAACCTCTCCTTGTATGTCAGATGCTCCAAGACCTTTATTATCCTAGTGGTCCTTCGCTGGGCTTGCTCTACTGTGACCATGTTTCTTTTACACTGGGGAACCCTGAGATAGGCACAGCACTCCAGGATGTGTAGTACAAGTCACATAATTCATGTACTGCTACATTGTAACTGTACAAGGCCTTTTTTATCAACTTTCCGATAAATAACATTTTGTTGCTGTTTGGAAAGAAGGTAGGAAATGGAGTGACAAAGGACTCCCGAGCCCTTGTTGGTTCAAAGTATCCTGAGGGTTTTGCATATTTTTTTGTTTTGTTTTGGGCTTTTTGCAAATTTCAGAGGAAACAAATGCATGACTATTTAGCGTGGGATTTCCCAGCCCATGAGTCACATATATGGCATAAAAATACAGCAAGGAGACTCTTACTGGCAACCAGTTTCTTAGCAAAGTGTCATCTAGGAACAATTTATCATCCGCAATGGAACACTGAGGCTACGTCTATATGAGCAACAGTGCCAACGAATAAGTATGGATGTGCAAAGCAAAATAATTAGTGGGCTTGGCACCACATTTTCAGGGTTTTAAAACTTTGAACTAGTTCTAGGCTGGCCCTCATTAACTGAATGATGATTTGCTTCAGGAGAGCATTAAGTTTGTTACTGAAGTGCATTTCAAGTTTAGTTTCATCCTAAAAGAATCCATTTCATGTGTCCCAAGACAGTTTGCGATGTGAACCAAAGCAAAGTAAGTGGAGATGACTGGAATATTCACTTCAAAGGTGCACTCATCCGTCCTAAAACACTTAATATGAACACTCTCCAAGGCCCAGACTTAATTCGATTGTTAAGGCCTAAGGGAAAAAGTCTAGGTCACTTAATGATGTCTTCTCATTGAAATTTAGCTTGTAAGACAATCTGAGAGGAAATTAATTTCTGACGTATCATCCAATGTGTGTTGTCACCAACCATAATGGTAAGATAGCTTGGTGGGAAATGCAGAACTATTTTGCCAGTATTCATTCTTCCTGGCATAGTGTTGAATTATTAGTGTTTCAGATGGAAAGTTTATTTGAAATGAACGAACAACCACATCAACTGCCATTAGCAGTTAACTGACTAGAAATTCACATAAAGGAGTGCATATTCAATGACTTTTCCAAGCCAGTAATGTAACTTCTATTCTCTAAGTATTTTTTTTAAAATCTGTGTCCTTATTGAAAAGCCACTCAAGTAATGGGTGACTCTCTACTAACTTCAGTACAGTTTGCATCAAACCTAACTTTCTAGACTTGTTCTGCAGATGCGTTATACAGAAGCAGAAATATAGCAAATATCAGAAATTTATAGATGCAAGGTGTAAGTGAGGTTGCAGAACTCCATACAAATCAGCACAATAAAGTAGACTTTTTGTTTGTTTTTAAACTTGTGAATATTTTGGTATGCTAGGACACACAGCTACATACTGAGAGTAGTAATAAAGCCAGGACTGTACATAGCAGAACTGATATTTATTTACCACCTTGGTCTTGACACTATGAGACTCATTTCTAAAAAAAGGTGTTAGCTTTATTAGTTAGCTTTTTAGTTAGAAGATTTTCAGTAAACTGTACTTCTATAGTCAACACACAGCATAATAATAATAATAAAATAATTGGTCTTTTTCAATAATAAAGTGACATATAAATGTTTCATTTATATTCACATTTAATCAGGGAACTCTGTGGATTATAAGGTGAGTCAGGAAACAAATATTTTTAAAAATGCAAATATTCAGGTATTTGGTATTTTAAGCATAACATAAATTCTTAGTCAATTTCTGTCATTGAATGTTATTTGAAATTTGATAACCTTTACTACTTAAATTTAATAGTTATTTTATGGCGTTTATATTTAGCATTATATTCAGCAATTTCCTCACAGAGCACAACCTGGAAAGGATGAGCTCACTGTTAGAGGTGAAAGTGAATGGAGATGGGAAAGGCAGGTCATTGTTCAGGTTGTTGGGCATTATTTAAAGTCATATAATTATATAGTATTTCAATGTCTCATAAAAATATACAACACAAAGTACAAAATGGAGAGAAAAGCAGAAAGGTAACAAAGACCATGCCTGTGATCAGCCATCATGACCTCTACGTGAATGTCAGTTTTGGAAGGTCATCTGCCCTTCCCACAATATTATTCTTAGGGCATGACCAAAACGGGACAACTGTAAATGTGAGCAATACTGCAGATAAAATCTCCTCTACCTATGGAAACTGCTGAAATAAGTTCCCATCTTCCAAGGAAATTAAGTTTGTTCAGGAGGATGATTTTATAGATGTATGTGCGTTAACACATCTGGAGTATCTGGAGTAATGTTGCATTTTATTAAAATATCAACACATGCACTACAAACACCAAAGTCTGAAATTCTTTTTCTTATCACTTCACAAATCCAATTGAGCTTCTGTGCTTATCTACCATCTGAAAGACTTTTCTCAAAATTTCTTCTCCAAAGTGTCATGAATCCTGGCATCAATATCAGATACTAATTTTGACTTTATTGCAGAATATTTTCTTCTTTTCTTTCTTTTGAGTCAGTTCATATTGTTTCTCCAATGGACAGGAAAATGCTGTGGATGTTGTCTATGTGGACTTTACTAAAGCCTTTGACACTGTTTCCCACAGCATTCTCCTGGAGAAACTGTCTGCTCATGGCTTGGCTGGGTATGTTCTTCACTGGGTATGCTCTTCACTGGCTAAAAAACTGTCTGGAAGGCCGGGCCCAAAGAGTTGTGGTGAATGAAGTTAAATCCAGTTGGAGGCCGCTCACAAGTGGTGTTCCCCAGGGCTCAGTACCGGGGCCAGTTCTCTTTAATATCTTCATCACCAACATGGACAAGGGGATAAAGTCCACCCTTGGTAATTTGCACATGACACCAAGTTGGGAGGCAGTGTTGATCTGCTTGAGGGTAGGAAGGTTCTACAGAGGGATCTGGACAAACTGGATCGATGGCCAAGGCCGATGGTATGAGGTTCAACAAGGCCATGTGCTGGGTCCTGTGTACTTGGGTCACAACAACCCCATGNAGCTGCCTGGCAGAAAAGGACCTGGGGGTATTGATCGACAGCCAGCTGAATATGAGCCAACAGCGTGCCCAGGTGGCTAAGAAGGCCAACAGCATCCTGGCCTGTATCAGGAATACTGTGGCGAGTTGGACTAGGGAGAGGATTGTCGCCCTGTACTTGGCACTGGTGAGGCCCCACCTGGAGTTCTGTGTTCTCTCTCCAGAGAAGGGCAACAAAGCTGATGAGGGGTCTGGAGAACAAGTCTTATGCAGAGAGTGTGAGGGAACAGGGGTCGTTTAGCCTAGAGAAAAGGAGGCTGAGGGGAGACCTTATCGCTCTCCACAACTACCTGAAAGGAGATTGTAGTGCGGTGGGGGTCAGTCTCTTCTCCCAAGTAACAAGTGATAGGACAAGAGGAAATGGCCTCAAGTTGCGCCAGGGGAGGTTTAGACTGGATATTAGGAAAAATTTCTTCACTGAAAGGGTTATCAAACATTGGAATAGGCTGCCCAGGGAAGTGGTTGAGGCACCATCCCTGGAGGTATTTAAAAGACATGTAGATGGGGCACTTAGGGACATGGTTTAGAGGTCTTAAAGATGTTTTACAACCTAAACGATTCTATGATTCTATGATTCCCAGAAGCTGAATACCACGGATATAGCCATCTAAGAACGGCAATGAACAGCCACAGCATTCTGAGGCTAAATGGTATCCCTATAGAGTGCCGCATGGTTTCTAGTAGCTGGGTGGGGGCTGTTGAATCTATAGCTCCCTGACGTTGTTGGAAACAACAAATTACATTTTTTTCTGCATTCCTTCAGGCCTTTTACTTCCTATCCCAGCACTCTTACATTCTTGCACAGAAATTTCTGTGAGAGTGAGTTAACTGACCCTTCAACTCATCTCAATTACTGCATCTGGAAAATGTTGCTGATATCACCAACCTGTTGCATAATGATACTGTGAGAATTAAAGTGCTATAAAAATGAAAAATACAATCTTATTACTTTCTATTTTCTAGAATAGCCATTTAATTCTGAATGTACCGGTTTTAAAATCACAACTTTAAAAAACATACGCCAGTTCTTTCACAGCACTAACATTTACTAGAATACCTAGATTTCAAATGTGCTTACCCATGAAGGCAGTTATTTTATAAGTTTACTCTTTTATTACAAGAGCTTAATTGGAAGTTTGCTCATCAGGGTATGGAGAGTTTAATTAAACTCAATGAAGAAAACACTGAGAGAAAAAAAAGCAAGCTCTTAAACGTGCTATTTTTGTTCTGATTTTACAATGACATTTTTCTCCCTGATTGTCCTATCTCATATTAATAAACAAAACAATAAAATCCCGCCTCTGTATTCTGCTAATTTAAATATTGGCAGCTTTCAGGCTAATTTTGTATTCTCAGCCTGGCTTGAGTTTTTTAGCATCTCCAAGAGAGCCTGGAGGTGGTTTTTTTCATTGGAGTTCATATCTCAGGCACACAAAAAATATCATTTATTTGCTGCTGTTATTTTGTGATTGGGGAGGGGGACTGCTTGCTCACTGCAGCATTTGCATCTCTGTCACCAAACTTAATGGGAATATGCTTATGCATCAACACCAAGACAGGGGAATGTGCCCACCTTTTTAAGCAGAAGAGGTGAGAAGAGACATTCTAAGATGATGTTACACTTACTAACTAGAATGCTGTCTTACAAATGGAATCTGGAAATGAAAGAAATAAGTTAATAAGCCACTTACTTGGTGGCACTCTGCCCTTCGTAAGCCCTCTCTTCCTGATGAGTATTTCTCCACTTAATGAGTTAATCTTCCTCTCAGAAAGGGTACAGGCAGGGCTCGAATGCTGAAATTTTGCTTCGTCACCACACTGAGAGAACTGTTCAACCTTCTCTAGTGTTAATAAAATTTCTGTACTGATGCTTTTCCATGAATAGTAACAACAGTTTAGCCACGCACTTTCTCCATCTTTTGACTTGGGGTGTACTTTACCAGTTTTGCGGCATCCATAGACATCTCCCTTAAAAAAACACTTGGATTAAGGTTAGGCATACAAAGTATCTTTTCAGTCTATGGGTTGAATGGAGAGAGTTTTCTTTTTCAAGTAAGGGATTTTTCCTATTGCTCTTTTGGAATGCAGAAATTTTTCTTTGTCAGTTGCATACTTAAATCTAGCCTGAAAACCAAAATGACTGTAGAATACTCATGCTAAGAAGAAATACTGGAAAAGATTCTGATCTCAGTTTAGTCTAGTAATAGAGTTGGATTTACACTGTCATGAGAATAGAACTTGAGTCATCATTTACAAAAAAAGAGGACACTATCCTAAATTTTCTGTTAGCAGACTACAGATAATTCTCAGGCAGTTACAGCCTGCAGACTATATGCTCCCTCCTCCCTTTGCCTTGCAGCAGCATGTAAAATCCTGGAGAGAAGTTAGGGATTAATTTAAAAGCCTGAGCTGCAGGGAGAATGGCACGCTCCATGGGATAGATAAAAACAACAAATAACTATGTCACACTGATTCTTTAAGCCTGGTTGTCTAGCAGGTGAAGAATAAACCCTCCTGAGAAGTGCAGAAATCAAAAGGAGAAAAAACTGGCAAACTGGAATAGAAATGGCTTCAGAATACAGGGAGCCACCAACAAAGAACAAAAAACCAAGGAGCTGATTGTCTAGAAAACAGTATATTTCCATTAATTTCAGCATTCATTTTCTTAACATTCAACTACATTGAAGCAGTAGAAAACACAGTGAACAGTAGAGACTCTAGAGGTGAAATTTTACTTTATTCATAATGGTGTAAATTGATTTCAGTGAAAAAAATTGAGTTTTATGATGATGTAATAAGAGAACTGTCAGTCATCTTTTTCAAAAATGTATATCTCTTATCTAACATTTTAAACAGGTAATTTTTTATACAAGCAGAAAGCACGAAAATGCTGCTGTCACATCCAGTATGAGATGTAGCAAAGACTTCCAAAGTGTGAGAAGCTGTGTAGGAAAAAAATGACAAACTAAAAAGGTGCCAGAATTTGCAATAACCTTCCAGTAAGAATCATAAGGGAGAAAAACAATGAATATTTAAAAAAGAAAAAAAGGTTTTTTTATGTTCACTTTAACATGGAACTGGATCTGAGTATCCTTTAGTTTTTGGAACTGGAAAAACAAGGTGAAAAAGGAAAAGGTCCCTGGAGAAGTCATGGGAATCTCTGAGAGAGGAACTGGGAGGCCAAAGGTGCTTGCTCTGGAAGCCCACTTTGCTCTGCTTACAAAAAGGTACTGCAGATCTCTGTGCCACACTGGGGACAAGAGACCATATGTTTGCCAGAAAGGCCAAAATGAGCTTGAAAGGAATTTGCTTCACTTTTTTTCAGTCTGTCTTCCTGCAGAATTCAAGATCAAGAAGAAATGGAAATGCAGCTTCTCAAGTCAGCATAGGTCTTTGTTCCAAGGAAAAATAAGATAAATTTTAAAAGCTTTTTGTTACCTCAGTGTTTCTTGAGCTTCCATGATTTGGTCATTCAAAATAGCTAAGAAACACATGTATAGGAAAAAATAACTTAGTCAGTCTGGACTACAAACATCTCTGTTTTGTAAGTAGGGGCAAGAAACATGAAGAAGTTACAGGCTTTCCTACAGTGTCAAAGCAGAGAAATGCTCACTAGTTAGTCCTGCTTTGGGTTCAGAGAAGAGATAAATACACTCCTGTGTTGAGACTCTGAGAGAAACATTTTTTCAATGGCACTCAAATAAATTAAAGTAGCTTTCTCATGATGGTATCATAGTGCCACAACAGGATCATAAGTTAGTCTGAGCCTTGAAGTGAATCTCCCTAAACATTTTCCTCCCGGTGCACTCTCCATAGAAGACTACAAGAGGTTTTACACTCAAAAAGGCACCTTTTATTAAAACGTAAATTAGAATCATTCACTTTTCACAGGAAAAAAAAAAAAACAAAACAGTGGGTAAGACAGAATAGAAATGAGAGATTTACATGAAAATCTATTTTTGACCATTGTGTCCCTGCAAGGAAGGTCCTCGTTTTAGTACTTTCAGCGACTTTCAGCAATGTCTGTTCTCATTCCTAGGAAATACTTCTTTCTGTCATCATGAAGGCCTGTCCCTGCCTGTCTGCCCCTTGCTCATCTGACTGGACTTTCACAGGCTCTCACCTTTGATGACCTCTTTCTTGCTTCTTTCTTTTGTGTTGCTTCTTTCTTTTGTGTTGCACCTTGCGGTCTCAAAGCATCTCTGCTCTCAGGTATAGCAATTACACTACAGCAGCAGTGTGACCGGGAAAGAAACGGCTTCTGTTCTCTGCATGGATATTGGTGAGCAACTCCTCATCTCTTCCTCGTGACTTTAATTTTAAAAGGGACATACCAAAAAACTGACAACAAACTAATAAAAAAATTTAGTCTGGCATAGTGATATTCTAGAGTCTTTCCTCTGGATGTGAAGTGCAGAGTAGCCACTGACTTGGTAGCTGATCAGAACTGTAAATTATTGCCAACAGTTTTGTGGTAGCATTTCCTAAGAGTGTCAGCCATCCATCAGGACCCATTGCCCGCTTTTGTGCAAAGAATGAGCTCAGAGCTGGTCCCTGTCTAAAAGAATTTAAAATCTATGCTTGAGAGAAGTGTTATCAGTGGAGACACATGGAGAGGTGAATGAAACCCAACAAAGTAACAAAACAAACCATCAGATTAGGTAGTTATTTCAGCATATGAAATATTGTCAAGTGTAGAAAAGTGTCTTCTCGTGAAAGATTTTGTCTTTCTTATTCTTCTATTTTTCACACTCCCCATGAAGAGATTTATTTTACAGTCCTGCAATCTGGATCAGTCAAATAAACTTGAGCTAATGTAGTTCCTACGCAGCTGAGAAAGCTGTATATAATACTATTAAATAGTTGCAAATAGTGCATATAACACAAAAAAGCAGCTGATCAGCAAAGTGGAATGCAAATTTGCAAAGCTAGAAAAACAAAGCAAGAGAGGATGCCTCTTAAGCCATGATAACTGTTTCTGCTTTCATCTCTGCTTACAGATTTGTTGTTGGGAGCGCAGGGTGAGGAGAAGGAATGTGCAGGAGATTCAGGATTTATGCAGTCAGCATGTTGCAGTCAGGAAACAAAAAAACAAAGCAGAAGTAATTGCCCATAAGGCAACTGAGATCTGATTTAACGAACGCCTAGAGAGCATCAGTGACCAGAAGCGCTAGCAAGCAGAGTATACAAGCAGGGCCTTAGCACTTAACACAGCAGTTTGCATGCAAGGCTTTCAGTGCAATGAGCATGGTGACGCAATACAGGACCTAGTCCTCAGCACGTGCTGAAACAACTGTCTCTGTCACGTCAGAGGCACAAAGGGAGGACAAAGCTATTTTAGGCTTTAGGAAGTGCTGAGTGTTCCTTCCTAATGCTTGGGGGAGATACCTTGGGAAGGTATGCTCTGGCTGAGTTGCTGAACCACCAGGTGAAGGGATTGAAGGGGGATGTAAGCAAGTCATATCACACAGGGATGTCAATTGAGAGATGGAGAAGCTCTTATGAACATGCTTTTATCCCCCTGGCTATCTCCTTGAGGAACAAGGACTGCTGGGAAGGGGCAGGAGTCAGAAAACAAAGAGATCAAAGCAAAAAGAGAAAGGGAAAAATAGGGACCTGCAGCTTGAAGAGGAATCAGCAATGTACCCTTGCAGCAGTGAAGGTTAACTGCTTACTGGGCCATATTAGCAAAGTGCAGCCAGACGGTCAAAGGAAATGATTATCCCTACCTAACTGGCTCTTTTGAGACTGCATGTGGAGAACTGTGTCCAGTTTTGCATTTCCCTGTACAAGAAAGTCATCCAGTAGAGGAATACCAAGATGTTTAAAGAGCATGTATGAGAGGAGGCCAAGGAAGTTGACTTTGTTCAACTTGAAGAAGAGAAGGCTAAGGGATGATTTAATGCTCTCTTCAACTACCTAACAGGTGGTTAAGGAAAGGACAGAGACAGACTCTTCTTGAACATTGTGAAAGAACAGAAGGTCATGGACATTCCAGCAAGGTACATTCCAGGTAGTTGTACAGAAAACTTTTTCACCACAAGGGTGATCAAACACTGGAACAGGTTGCCTGGGAAAGTTGCCAAACTACCCTTGGTGATATCTGAAATTTTAGATGGTTCTGAACAATCTGATCTGAATTGAAAGTCAGTCCTGATTTGAGCACAGATTTGACCCCCGGTGTCCGTTCCAACATTTTATTTTGCATTAAAACATCATAGAATTAAAATCAGAAAGTCTTAGGCTGTTGTGTGAAAGAAGACAATTCCCTTCTTTCTACTTTTTTTAATAGTACCTGTTTGCGATTTTCTGTTGCCTGATGCTCAAACCTTTTGAATAATGCTCAAATATTTTGAAAAATGAACATTTTCATTCAATCCTTATTAAAAATACTGTGGAGGGGAGAAGGAAACAGGAAAAAGGTAGGAGTTAAAGTAGCATCCAGATGCCTTTATGCTTTCATACTTGAACAGAGATAAAACTGTCCTCAAAGTAGCTTTAATTCATCATGAATTTTGTGGAAGACTTTTGAAATAATCTACATCTATTTCCTTCTGAGTTGCAGCAATGAAGGAACCGATTTCATAGTTGCCATGACCACACCTCATATTAAGTAGAGATGGCCATGTTATTTTTAAATATGTGCTCCTAACATCACATCACTTTGATTCTTCCTTTTATTATTCTCCATATTACTTTTCTTATCCAGGGTTCATTCTAAGTTCTTCAACGTTCTTGCTGGATATTTTATATCTTTGATAGGCTATTTTCCTGCTTCAATTATTTTTAGACTTTCTTGTACATCCCTACTGACCTTTTTTATTCTTTCAGTATTTACTGCTACATGACATGCATAACCTTTAGACATACGTTAATTTAGCTTTAAATACTTTCTATTCCCTTCCCTGACTTTTCATTGTGTTATTATTCCTCCCAACTTGCCCTGAGAATTTCAGCTTTTTTGGGGTGGGAATTCAGTTATATGCTTCATGCAAATTCTTCAGATTCAGTGTGCTACACTTAACCTAATTCTGCTCATTTCACTAATACATAGAAACATATATATTCAAATAATCAGTCTTTAAAAAAAAACCCAACACAACGAGGCAAGGGTTGCTGCTTTAGTTTTCATAGATGTTAATCCACTTGAATATTGAAACTAGTTTTTTCTCTATAAGGTACAAATGATGGTGTCCCTATCTAAGTTGTAAGCCCAAGTTCTACCATAAGACAATTAATTATATCAATAATACTTGTTATATTGTTTGATTCGTAGTCATGTAGCCCTGCAATACAGTGTTGCCATTGTTAGTAACAGGCCATAATGTTTGTACTGAGTTTGCAGTGTTTCAGGACTGAGAAAACTGATCTGCCTCAACTTTTCCTGACTTGCCTGCAGCTTTGTTTCACTTGGTTTAGCAGTGACAGTAATTTCTCGAAAAGACCGGGTGTAGTGATCCTGATGGGAAGACCATTGCACATTGGAGAGTTAGTGATCCACATAACAGTTACCCTGAGTGGGTGCGGACGTGTGCTGTGCTATCATGCACGTACAGCTTGGCTTTCAGGCCTGTGCTGTGCCGCACGTCTCCCCTGGACGCAGGATGAATGCAGTCAGCTAATTGTAACGAGGAGCGTGTGTGCAGCTCCCACTCGGCTAATACACCACCTGCATGTCCTTGCCTTTATCTAGAAGCGCAGCAAGAAGTTTTCATGTGAACATCCTTTTCATCTGATGATAAAAATAACTAATAGAATTACTTTCCTTTAAGAAAGTCCTATAAGAGCTGAAATGACCTAAATGGGGGAACATTTCCATGGACGGGACCTTAACGGCATGCTCTGCCCTGGCTTGACCCCATTTGTTGACACACAACTTCAAGTTCCCAGTGTCTGAAGGCATGTAAAATCATCTGTACTATCCTCTTTGTCTTTACAGTGTTAGCTCCAGTAAGGGGTATTTTGAGAGACACTTTGCAAAATGTGAGTGTCTTGAGATCAGAATAACCCAACACGCCCTTGAGGCAACACACTGGAAGCCTATGGCTAATTAATTTTGCTTTTGCTTATCTTTGTGAATTACAACCACAGTTTTATATAGATAGCTGTAACAAGCAGTTGCTCAATGTAGAATGAGGTATTTATGGCTTTAACATAATGACATCCAGCAGAGAAATGCAGGCCTGCTGTAACTGCAGAGGCCTTTAGAAGTGGAGACACAGGATGCAGAATAGAGAAGTACAGGCCTGGGGTGATAAGAGGTAAGTTGCCACTGGAAGCCTCGTGGGTATGAACAACTTACCTATGATCAGTAAAAAAAAAGGACATTTGGAGCTGGTAAAAAAAATGCTTTTTAGGGGTAACAGAGAGAACAAAGAAGTAATATCTGACATACATAAAAGACACTACGTACTGTGAGTCTGGTTATAGCATGGAGCTGCAAATCAACGAAGGAAGTGATACGGGGAAGCAACATCCAGTTAGACATTGCAACATAGCAAATGGCATAGCAAGAATAGTATAGGTAAGAGGCTCCTGAATGATAACACTAGGGCAGCTCTACCTTAGAAGTGGCAGACAAGCAGAGTCATCTGGAGCCATAGAGACAACTGGAGAGGGTATCCAAGGCCCTATTGTCTGTGATAAGTAATCATCTGATTAGAACTGGTCTTGGAGCTACAGCTATCACCCAACAAAGAGAACAGGACCATTGAGACACGACAAACCGGTTTTCAGCCAGACCAAGTCCAGTGGCTTTTGGCAACCAGATAAGGACAGCTGACCAAAACAAAGAGGAGTAAGAGATTACCAGAGGATTCTGAAGGACCACCGAGAGACTATAATGCGCATATCGGAGTGGGTAGTAGCCTATGGTAATGAGTTCCCGGAACAATAATGAACATGTTAATGATTTCCCGAAAACCTTGTGTGAATCATGTATATAAGCTGTTTTACTGACCCTTTACGGTGTGCAAGTTTGGAGGAGCGATCCCCCTTGCACCCAGCGCTGCAATAAAGAATACCTGCTTAATAGTCACCAAGGCTATTAAGTTTTAATTTCGGCATTTCACGGCATCAGAGAAAAAGGTACAAAAGTGCATTACCAAACACAAAAAACCGTCCCTGAGTGGATCCTAGACTTAGGAAGAAGAAGCCATCAACATCATATTCCTCCTGGTGAAGTACTCACATGGTGGACAATTCCCATGAAACTCCACCCAAGATGAATCCACCAATCTTAGGACCCCAAAGAGGAGGGGAAGGGGGAGCAACCGAGAAGTGTGTGTAGAGCAATTGTAACTGAATTGTTATTCCTTCTTTTTCTGTAACAATTAGATCTGGGCTAATAATGATTAGACTCATAAGACTTCAATTATACCAACAATTAATTCATGGCTTTACTTAAGGTGTGCTTCCTCCTTGTCTGTAAACAAAGTTTTGAGTGTTACAGATGTATGCATTTTACCTGTCTCCATTTTCAGTACAGCTTCTTTTCCAAAACTGGCTATGCATCAGCAAATAGGCACGCCTTTTCATTGTAGATGCATGTTTTAGGCAACACCCTTCATGTTTAAACTTTGTGCAAAATGGCTTAACAGGCAACATTTTAGGCTTTTGTTGTTGTTGTTGTTCTTTATGTTAAGTATGTACTTAAGTGCTTCTGTTGCCACTGAGGTACATCATGTCTCCTCTCTCTAGGGATGCAAATGGTATGAAAACATACTTCCAAAATGGCAACAATTCTATTACAAAAAACCTGCAACAGTCTAGTACAAAACTGCAGCAGTCTACTACAGAGATTAGTGTTACACAGCACAAGTGTTGAGTGAGACTTGTGAGTGCGTAATATGTGAAATAGGAAAAATCTACTTGAATGTATTTATACTTCAGATGTACACAAAATATTAAGAAAAAATTCCTCTAATGCTGCAGGTCACACCCTGGAGTGCAGTAGCAGAATGTTAATGGTGCAAAACTGCCTGTCAGCATAACTGGCCACTGGATATAAAGAAAAGGCTCATAGACCGTCAGTGTTCTTTTCCAACTCCCCCCGCTCCATGTCCAACAAATAAAGTATTTTGAGAATGTCCTCAGTGACTCCCCTTGCAGTCCTTGGCCACCAGGACACAGAGAAATCCATAGATACTCTGATGAGAGGAGACACAGAAACATAGGCTGACAAATGGTCGATGGGCTTAAGTTCATTTTTTTTTCCCTGGCCCCTGTGGCTAAGCAATACTTGGCATGCAGCTTTGGCTCCAGTCCTATTTCTTCTTCTCATAAACTTTTTTGATTTTTATTACATACTCAGAGGCTTAGTCCTCTGTGTCAAATTTTTGCTATCACTTAATATCGTACTCATTCTCTAAAAACAGATTATCTGTCTCCCTTGTTTTTATTACCCTTTTGGGTATATATGAAGTACAAACCTGGCACATGTGTGTTTGAATGTATGTTTATACATATAAGTATATACTTACATGTAGTAAAAACAGGGAAGAGAACAGATATTCAAAAGTTCAATATATGTAATTCTGTAAGTATGTAGAATGTATGTGTGTGTGGATTTATATATATAAAAATATAAGCAAATGTCCATATACAAACAAATGTTCATGTATAAAAATCCAATCCTACAGATTAACATTTCTTAATTTAACATTCCTTAATTAGGAAAACATGTTATGTTTGTGATATATCCTTGTGAACAGCCAATATTTAAAACATAAATTCTCAGCCAGTTATTCTGTTTCTAAATATCTCCCAGCTTCCCACAGTCTCATGTGTTCCTTTTTATATGCTACCCATATATCTACTAACTCATTCAACTTCAATTAAATCAATTATAAATCCCCACAGTGCCCTAATTAGTGAAATATACTTAACCAAATCTGTCAATAATTATTTTTAACATCTCATAATATCACAGCTAGAAAAACACTCAAGTGAAAACTAATTAATTGCTATCAACAAAATAAAGAGATCCTTACATCTCAAATACCATCACACACACATAATTAGCTAATAAATTTTAAATGGGTAAATTACATGGTGGGAAAAGAAATCTCAAGAAAAAGTTAAGTGTTACCTGTGAAAACACTTTTACTCTGCTAACTTCTTGCTCTGTGTTTTCTGACTCCTATTTTCTGTGGTAAGTTTTCTCACCACAAATCTGGTTAAGTCGTAGTTTACTAAAGTGAGAAGAAAAATAGTTCAGAAATCTCTTTCTCTTACAGTTAACTAAAGAACCATTATGACAAAGCACGTAGTAATATAGAAAAAAAACAATAGACAAAACAATAATAGCTGCAATTGGTGCAATTGTGCAGGCATCCCAAATCTTTTGCAGGAAAGATCTGGGCATGTGAGCCAGAAGTTCTCTATCAATCACTGGCAATGTGAGAGTGGGTTTGACCACCAGGAAGACTTGTCACTTGTGATTTTGTCACAGATAGTGTGAAAGCAACTGATTGTATCAGCTGAGGGCACTGAAGGGGTTGAAATATTTCCTGGTCTTACATGATGAAGCGTTTTATAGTGATTATGATGCAAACAAAGGTTAGTGAATTAAATTGCATGGTTTTGTAGGATTGTGATTAATGAGAAATAAAATTTATCACTATTAGAAATGTCCACCATAAGAACAGGTAGGTTAACAAATATTCAGGTTTCTTTGTGAGAGTCAGAGGGATTTCACTCAAGTTAATACAGTCCTTAACGCATTTGAACACTATTAAACCAGAATGTTCCTGAAATTATTATTTTTATGTCCACATTTCTTAAAGTTCCTTACTAGTCTTCCTGGTTCCATTCCCACTACCTGCTGAGGGTGAGAAAATCTTTTGCCCAAAGATAAATCGCGGGTGAATATTCTCTGGCCCCAGTGATTTAACTGGGGAGAAAAGGGGAGGGAGGGGGGGAGAGAACATTTCTATCAGAAGCAGAATGAAGCAATCTTCATTTAAAGAAATGTTTCTATTTCCAAGTCCTGAAAAATCCAGTGCCTTCCAGTTCCAGTGTATCCTGTGGTCTACTGCCACACCTGCCTGATGGAAAATCCCTTTTTCCATCAAACCTGTTCCCACCAAGAGACGACAGGCTACAGCCAGAATGTGTTAATGCAGATGCTGTATAGGAGATTCTCAAATATTGGTCAAAGGAAACTATAGTCCAATAATTACATTTTCTAGCTTAATTCAAACGTACTTCTCTTCTTCCACCCTTATATCCTGTTTTTCTAATTTAATTTTGCTAATTACCATTCTCTTTTAATCTCAATTAAACTTGCAACCTTTTCCCACCCGAACACCTAGCAGATGAAATACGCCATTGAACACCAACTTAGTTACTTATCTGGGAATGAATTCTGTCACCAAGTTGTGCAAAAGAACCATACAATGTGACATTTGTATGCAAATTTAATAAAAACTTGACCATAACTCACTCAGGAGCAGAGCACTTGGACAGTGATAATTGCCTAATTAACAAGACTGGTGGAGGAAGATAACATTAAAGATGTACAGTATAGTATATGAAAATAGACTGATTGGTCCTAGGCTCAGACACATTTCAGATTTCTTTTAATAGCTTCCTGTTTCATAAGGTGGTGTTAACATTAGAACTAAATATATGAGCATGAAGTTGATTCTGAATATATTACTCATTAGAACTTTTCACCCTTAATTTGAAGGACTGTGCAATAACTTGATTTTATATTTGACAATCTGTAACAATTGAGTTGTCCGATTATTTTAAAATGAGAATACATAGTAGAGCTGATTTCGTTTCCGCTTGCAATAATTTCGCACTGGACTGATACAGCAGATAAACATCATATAGAATGTCATTTGCACTTTACAGATTACAACACTGTCCTCACCCATCTTCAGGTGAATGAAATAATACCATGTCGTAGACTTGGTCTTATCAGAAACAATGAAATAAAATTATGATTATAAGATCTACATCTAATTGATAAAACCCAATTCACAATTTTCAGAGTTTAAGCAAATCCAGAAAAAGTGGCAAGTTTCCTTTCAAACTTTCTTTGAGCACTGGCAGGCTAAGACAAAACTTGAGATGAATTGTGAAACAGAGACAACAGCTCACTAAAATGAGATCAGATGAAACAAGAAACACATTTGATGAGATAAGCATTGATTCATCATGAATTTTTTACATGGGGAAACCATTAAACAATCATACATGGTTCTGGTCCCTAAAAAGCAGAGAACATTTTTTATCCACAGATTTCAGAGGTTTTCTGAACATAACACCTAACTCCATTTAATCATATAGTTAAGTTTTGATTTTATTATTGCAGGAATGGGGCCACACTCTGGAGGAAAAGCTAAAATAAAAGAAAATAAGCTCTTTTTTTTTTTTTTTCTGCTTGAATAATGTTATGATGCTCTCATTTTTTTCCCCTTGGGAAGATTTTTTTCATATCTGTCAGTTTGAAAAGACATTCTTATGCACTATTATAAACCAGTTTCTCTGCATTGAATCTTTTGTATTACATACAGTCCTATCAAAACTGATCAAGGGTATCAGAGAATCTAAAATCTCCTGCCATTCTCAACTTCTACTCTAAATCAATCAATTGCAAATCTGAAGACAAAAATCGTGCCAGTACCCCAAAGGAGAAGATCCATTAGCATCTACGGAAATTGGAAGTTTTCTAGAGAAACTCTACCCATATATATTATAAACTATTATTTGAGACAATTGTTATTCTTTACACAGGAACTGATTTGAAAAACATTTGAATCAGGAAAAAATCGACTTTTTTTACACACTCATATGTAGATGTTTTTATGCTAAAGTGCAAGGGATCAAAATCCTGTCATTTTTCTGTTACCATGTCTATTACAGTATGTTATGCACTATATAGCTAACTGTCTTGACAAAAGAAAAAACAAGAAAACAGAAAAAAGGAAAAGGAAAAGAAAAAAAGAAAAAGAAAAAGAAAAAGAAAAAGAAAAAGAAAAAGAAAAAGAAAAAGAAAAAGAAAAAGAAAAAGAAAAAGAAAAAGAAAAAGAAAAGGGAAAAGAAAAAGGAAAAGAAAAAGAAAAAGAAAAAAGGTACTTTAGAAAATCTCTGGTGAAAAAATATTTTTAAGGCAATAGAATACACGCACAATAAAGTATCTGTAAGTAGCAGAATGTATATAACTCTAGGATGAAGGTTAATTGACACTGATTTACTCCTGGTAAAACAGAGTTGTTCTCATTGATTTGATCACCAACAGGAATTAGGAATTCATAGCATGGTTGTTTCAAGTTGACTATGAAATTATGGATAATAGAGAAAACAGGGGAAATACTGAGTTTGCTCTTTAAAAGAAAATAATTTGATAAAAAAGGGAAAGGCCATTAAAGAAACTAAGGAGGCATGGGAAGGAGTTGTAAAGTCACTGAGAAAAAAGCTAGTAATTGATTTCTCTAGTTTAGCAGCATAAAAATATGTTTATGAATATAATCAATAAAGGGTTATATAAAAACTGGAGTAAAGAAGAAAAATTTGCAAATGTAACACCAAAAGCCAAAAGGAGCATGAGGAATTTTGAAGAATTTTAAGGAATCCTAAAGAAGGAAAGAAAAAAGATATAAACATGATGTCAACAAATGCAGGATAGACAATTATATGAAAAAACTGAACTACTCACACAAATTATAGTCATAGGAAGAATAGTTTTAAAATAAAGAGAGGGACAAGTGCTTCTCAAGTAATTAAAATAATTTTTTTCTTTTGAAGAGTTTGAATTCCAGTTGTTTCTAAAAGATCAAATGCAGAGTGGATGTTTATGCAGAATGGAGAGAAATCAAAAAGACGTAGCAAGCAGGCATTAACCATACACATTGTCAAGGCTAACATTACAATAAAAAAAAAGTAAACAAATAGTTTTGTAGTCAAATCAAAGTCACAATTAAACTGTGTGGCTGAGTTAAAGGCAGTATTATCTTAAATAAGTAGTAGGTCAGATAATAAACTACAACCAAGTAATCGGAGCTCAGAATCAGAAGTTTGAAAATTTCAATATTTCACCCAGTCCACCCCTCTGTTCAAGGCCAGATTAAATATACCTTGTGTCACTCCAGATAGATGTTTTGCTAACCTGTTCATAAAGACATCCAGTACTGGAAATGCCAGACAATTCATCCCAGTGCTTCACTATACTTCTTACTATAATATTTTCCTCCATATCTAATCTAAATCTTTCTTGCTGCAATATGCACCCATTAGTTTTTGTCCTATTCATCATGGTCATGAAGAAGAGATTATTCTTTCCTCTCTGCAGTAATCTTTTTTGTTTGTTTTTACATGCTTGAAATCTATTGCCTTATTTCCCGTCCTCTTCCCTTCTTGATGCTAAACAACAGAAATTCATTCCATTTTCTCTCATAGATCACATTTTCGAGACCTCTTGATTACTGTCATTGCTCACCTCTGCAAGAAATCTATATCTTTCCTGGAATACTGTTTTCCCTTTGCCTTACCAGTAATAGTATTGCCTTGCATGATGTGCTTTGTAGGCCAAACTTCTAGGCCATACAGCCTGGAATGGTATTGAGGAAACTGCCCACTTTTTGTGCTTTTTTGCATAACATGTCTAGTTCACAGCTTACTTGTCATCCGCTAGACCTAGAAATAGTTTTCTGTAGAAGTCCTGGCCAATTGTTCCTCTTTGTGTATTTGTTTGACTATTTCTGACTAGGATCATTGCATGTAATGCTACTGAACAGCACCATGGTTTTACACAGACCGTCCTTCTAATCTGTTAGAACAACATTGAATTCAGTGCATGTTTTCTAAATCATGTGTAGTCCACCATTACTGGTATCATCAATACATTTAATAAGATGTGACTATATTACATGGAATATATTAATAGCCCGAAACCAGAGCAGATCTCTTTAGGGTCTCATACAGTAGATCTTACATGGTACAGTTCTCCAAACAGTTCGTATCCACCTGCTAATGCTTTCATTTAGTTATCCAAAAAATAGAATCTGAAAGAGCGTCAAAAAGGCTTATTGTATTCAAGACATAACTTGTCTACTTTCCCTTTATCCCTAAGGCCTGCAAGCCTGTCACAGGAGGACATCTGACTGGGTTGACATATTTGGTACATAACAAATCCCCATTGGCCATTATTCACCTCCTTATTCTGTCCTAAGTACTTCCAAACAGTTTGATTGCTTTGGTCTCCAGCTGATATATAAAGAATCAGATTATTTAAGTGTACCAGGAAACTGAGAGAAGCATCTGGTTTACTTTAACACTACTGCTACCTAAAAATGTCTCAGTCAAGACAGACAACCTCATCAGTGTAGCATTTTGGTTTTAGATCCTAACCAAAACAGTTGACTGGTTTTGTATTACTCAGCTTTAAGGAAATTATTTGTTTTCTCTCATGGTTAAAACCGAGCATCACTAAATCTCAC
>VYZM01010454.1:136466-146769 GCA_013398915.1 Dromas ardeola
AAAAAAGAACTATATAAGAATTTTTGTAAGGCTAAGTTACTGGCTAAAATTAATGAGATGATAATCGGATTTTAAATTAGAAACTGTCCTCTCAAGAGGAGGGGAGAATCTTCTTTGCAATGAATTTAGATGGTAAGTGGGGAAAAAAATTATCCTACTAGTGTTTGTGCCCAGTCCTCAGAGGGCTCAGGAGCCTCAATTTTGGTTTGCTTTAATGGCAGTGGGAGATATTAAGTGCTTTGTGGGACTGGATTCTTTCAGTATGATATGTATAAAACAGAGTAGTTTGATATAAACAAACTAGTTTTCAACAATCTAAATAATCAGAAAGTCCTAATATGCTTAAAGAAACCTGAGAATATCTTAAAGTTAACTGATACCTAGGTTTACACATGGCACTGATGAAAAGTAATTTATTTAGGCTCTGGATAGGCAGTGTTTTTTTGCCAGAAAAATAGCTTACAAAATTCTTTGAGCCATTGACTTCTGAGAACGATGCTTGATTCTAGTTAATTATGTGCCCTGAGGGTTAAGTTTATCAAACAACTCCTCTCTACCCAGTGGTAGTTATATCCCATTTGGTAATGTCTCCTCTAATGCTAAGAATTTAAAACAGAATTAATTGCTTTGGGACATCATTGATATAAACACTTTAAAATTGGGAGGATATTTTTTTTTTTTGCTTTTTATAAATATATATACACATACATGTTTTTTACTTGGAGTTTAAGGGTTCATAATCTGGCCTCATAATTTCTATGCATTTTAGTTTGAAGCTATTCTTTAAGTATGATGAGCTGGAGAATGTCTCCTATAACCTTTGAGGAGGAGAAGATAGCGCCAGAAATACCTATCAACAGAGTTATCCATTCATTTATGTCCACATGTATAGAAATAGTATCACGGAAAGGGAACAACTGAGTCAATTAATTTAATCATCCAGACTGCCCCACCTACCCTGGTTCCTCCAGTTTAGATAAGAAAAACTCCTGCTCCTTCTAATGCTCATGTAGCAACACTGCTCCCCGTGTTTGTTTCCAGGCCTTGAATTCGGTCTCAAAACTAATTATTTCTACCAGGTTCTGTAGTTCATGCTGTCATTCACCTGGGCATATTTCTGGAGGAGGAGAAATCAAGGAGGAGAAAGATGCCACACTAATAAAAGTAATGACAGGTTTTTCTATGTTTTTCACTCTCATTTCTCTCTGATTTTATTTTATTTTTCTGTATGTGTTATAGCTAGCCCAGACTTCTTAAGGGGAGAAGAATTCAGAGTTTATCTGTCTCCTCTCTGCAAAGCTTTACCCAGTCTGGAGATTGCACCAGCTTTCATAACAATGCTGTTACACAGGCAACGGTGACAGTGGTATCGGTGACACAACCAGTAACAATATGGATGATATTCAGAAAGATCAAAAGTTTGGTGTTGCAATGCCATAGTGGTACTGCTCAAAGGTTTTGCAGAAGATATGTTCTTTAATGGTCCCAAACACAGCACTACCACGGGAACTATTATAAAAACTGACTAAAATGAGGTACCTAGAAGATCCTCTCTAAGAAAGCATGCCGTAGGATACTGTAGTATGGGGAGAGGTGAATGTGTTTTATTTGCAGTGAGATGATTATCAGCACTTCATTGTCTGCTCCTAAATTGTGCTACAGTGATGCTTCAGAAGAAACATAGAAGTAACAGTGTTTGAAAATGCATTAAGGAATATTATGTACATACAAATAGCAACTTTAGGGCTAAAGGGAGTTTAAGAATGGTGAATGTTGTAGCTCCATTACTGCTGTTCTCTCCACATCTCTCCATCATCCATTGTGATGGATGGTAGTCCATCATAAAGTTGAATCTTGTTTCAGATCACATTAGAATAACTAAAAAAAAAATTAAGAAAAAGAAAAGCAAAAAGGCTTTTATAAGTAAGAAAAAGGTTGATTGTGCACTTCAGACAGGAGCTGAACATGAATAATTAAATACAGGTCCTTTGTCATCAGCATCTACTTATGAAACCTGGGGACATTTTGAATAAGTCCATGTTTTTAGAAAGATTGAATACAATTAATGTTTTAAATTATATTATTTCTTTAAAATTTGATAAGAATCCTACAGCAGGATAAAGTTCACCATTGAACTATCTGAGTTTCATCCTGATGAAAACCAGCAGTCCACATCTGTGCCACAGTATTGATTTACATCAGATAAAGCAATAACTGTATGACTGTATTCCAGTGCCTTTAAAAAAATGTCAATTCATGTAAATCAGGCAAGTTTTGACTCTCTAAGGCTCTATATCTAAGCCTCTAGAAGGCTATTCAAAGGATCTTAGTTGCATCCCTATTCAGGGGGATGCAACTAACATTTGTAAAGAAATGTTTATAAAAGGATATATTAAACTAAATCACCTGAAGGTTGACAGTGATAATGCGTTTTCTTTGGTTGCCTATGCTGCAGGGCCATATAGAGGTGAAAAACACATTGGTATGAATTTATTCCCATGGAATTTCTAAGTTTCATGATTGAAATAATTCTACTACGCAGGCTCTCTCGCTGTGTTTCTCTGCTTTTGAGAACTATATTGAACATATCACACATGACATGTACAGAAACAGGGTTTGTAGCGAAAGAGAACTGTTTGAAGAAACCAGTACTTGTGGGAGCCAAACACCAGTTTCCAGATAAAATAGTCTTCTGCATTATTATACGATAGTAGGATTGAAGGAGTTACCTGGATTCTGTGGTGATAAAGCATAGCAATTAGCATGTGTGGGGCTAAGCAACCGGATATTAACATTTTTCTGACTTTAAAATCTCATGTGTAAAGAAGCAAACCCAGGAAAGACTGAAAAACGAGGGTGTTATTTGGTGATATTCACAGACGGATAGAAAGATTTAAGTGGGAGGAAAAGGAAGACACATCTGGAGGTGATATAGGCCATTCCACTGAGAGATTACCATTGTCTCAGTGGGGCACATGTGCTGGAGTCCTACTGTGAACACAACAAAAGCTGGTGTCTAGGCTTGCTAGACAGTTGCTGGGCTTCACTCACTCCACACAAACAAATAATTGGCCCCTAGCGACTGTGTCGCAGGAGATTCAGACTCTTATGGGCTTTGTACTGAGAGTCCTTCTTGTTGTAAAGTATTATAAATCCAAAGGAGTGCAGGATCAAAAGTATAGCTTAATCACTTTGTAACTATGCATTTCACAGTATTCATCTTTACTTTTTCAAACTGAAGCTCATTTTATGCTGTGCTTGCATTTTTAAAGTTTGAGTTCCATTGAATTATAATACTTCTTTTTTCCAAAATGATTTTGTTAAGGGTGTTTGCACACGGCAAGGAATCTAGCAACCATTCATCTTTTGATTTCTATTCTTTATTCTCTTAAAAGACAAGTTAGAAGATAGAATCATGCAAAAAAGAACAATTTCTGAAGTGTGCCCCCTGCTTTATCATCATGAAGGATGTTCTCCATTTGAACTGGTGAACACTAATAATACTCATCTATTTCAAAACAGAATAATATAAAACTGCTGTGTGATACTTGGTAAAATGATTTCGAAGCTATTACAACAATTAACAAGGAAAGCTGTGAAACACACATCTTCTACTGTAGGGATCACTATCTACTTCAGAAGTTAGGATCCAACGGCACACCATGCAGATTTATCCACACGAAACTCATTATAGCTAAAGTAACTACCTTCAAAAAGTAAGTTGTTAAATATGAATGCAGTGCACTATTTATTAGTACTATAAGTATACTCTCCCCAGAGGCACAGAACTCACAGTATCTTCCCAGACTGAGTTTAATTTATATAAGCTGGAAACCACTTGTTAGCTGTAGTAGAATACCAATGAAGACGCCCCAAAAAACTAAAAAACAAAAACACTTAAAGAAAAGATTACCTTCTCCTTGAGAAATTAAATTCATTTGAGTCATCTTTTGCAGGAGTGGACTTTTGGTACTTATAAACCTCTTGGATCATGAGTCATACCTGTAACCGACAGCTTAATTCCCACAGGTGAGAAAGTTCCTTCAAGACTCTGAGTTCCTTGATGTCTCTGTTCCCGTTCAGCAGTACTGCAAATGGAAATCTTTACCGTTTTCAGTCCCTCTGCCATCCAGCAACCACTGACGGGGACTGGAAACTAGACTTGCTGCCTTTTATAGACCACTGTTACTCAAAATGAGGCTGACTCGGGAAATCAATGCTTTACGAGTGCTTTATATGAGTTCCCAAGTTTTTTCAAAAAATTAGTTTTATATTTGGCAGATAATCCTGTTACTGCTTTTTATTTATATAATCATAGCACCTATGAGCTTGAGCGATGGAGCAGCAACCAACAGTGTGATGCTGCGTGAGTACAGAATAAAAGGTGGGCTCTCTGTCAAATACCAAAATGAGTTACTTTGAATGGCACTGCAGCCTGTGTAACACGTATGAAATAAAAAAAAAATAATTCTGTTCGTGGGGTAACTCTGCTTTTAAGACAGGTAAATTTACTATTTTCAGCATTTTCATGCTATTTTTATTTCATTGAATTGGATCACATAGTTGCAATACTATATGAAAGAGAGATGGTGAAAAGGATGGTCATCTGAACCTTATTGCTCTTGCTTTGGGTATAACATGCATGTTCCTGTTTCTGATTTCTCACATGCCCCTTAGAAATATGGAGTGTAAGAGCTTAAATGCTACTTTAGAACCCAATGGGAAAATGTAGAATATATGTATAGGTGCTTAAATCCAGATGAACAAACCAGAAACTCTGTTTGATTAGTTGCAAAATACATTGCCTAAATTTCGAAAGTGTTACTCTAAATTTAGGTACTTTTATCTACGGCAAAAGATGCAAAATTATCTTTTCAGATATAAGGCAGAAAAGGACCTTGGCTGCATTTAAGTCCGTGAGGCACACCAGTTTAGCAGGCACACCCAAATTCCATGGACAGTGGAGAACCAGGCAGGAATAGTTGTCTCATTTGAAATTATAGCTAGTGGTGAATATCTCCTGTATAACAGTTTTAAATTAATATTTTAAGTTCCCTACTGTTGTCCTTCATCAACATGCTATTACACAGAGGGGCTTGCATGTTGCCTATATTGTTTAGGTTTTACAGTCAAGAGAAAAGAGTTAATCGATGTGAGAAAGAGAAACCAAGCAAGAACCGTCCAGTGAGCAGGTTTTCAGCAAGGGAGGTAAAAATACAGGTCCTGCTGCTTAGTATACTTCTACTGTTTACTTTATAAAATCCAGATTGCAGACTGTTAAAAGAAGATATACACACAAAAAGAGCATAACCATAAGCAAAGTACGTTGAATTGCACCACTGAATATCAGGGAAAATCTGTGAAAGCCTTGATGGTGATATTTGTCTGTAATAGGAATTTGCCCTAATGTTAGCCTGAATGTCGCTGGGACTCAAATGAGATGTAAAGTCATATTTATTTGAGTGAGGTTGTGGTGAATGAAGCTCAATTAGTTCATGGCACATAGTCACTGCTGAAAGTCTTTAAAACTTCTAAGAAGGACAGTACAGAGTTGGGAATGTAAACTACAAAGTAAGGTATTCATTCTAACATTTGAAATTCCTTTTTTGCTTTTCCTTTAGGAGAGAATAAAGTTAATCCCAGTGTTTCACGAACTTTTTGTATCATAGTAAAGATAGTGAAAGATTTCCTTTATCTTAGGAAAAGGAAGAAAAGCTAGCTGAACTGGAGGACTATTCCATAAAATTTAATTTGTCACGGGAAGACTATTGTGCTTCCTGAAAGATCAAGCAAGAGGAACATGCAGTGGGAAGACAAAAGAACAGATAGCAAACAGGGGACAGAAGGTACATTTTTTTAATCTCACTGCCAAGGACGAGCAGACAAACCACATAATATTACTGGCCAATCAAAGATCCAGAAAAATTGTTCCAATATTAGGTTGTTTCTAACAGCTGATTTTCAATCACAGATTCACATTCCCATTGTATAAGAAGCACTTTTGCCTCTTAAGGCAGACTTTTTAAACAGAATGCAGGAGAGTGAGCTAAAGAAAAAATCAGTTGACCAGAGAAACAGACATTGGACAAGGGACAGAAAAAGGATACTAAATCTCACATGATCAGGTGCCAGGCAGTACTGTCTGCACGTTTCATCAGAAACTCCCTAATTCTTGTATTGTGAAGAATAGAAAACAGGATACAAATGTCTCTAGGACACTTAGATATCCTCTTTCTCCTCATTCTTTTCTATCTCAAGGACATCTCTTAGTATACAACCATGAAGTCTTAATTGTGCTACAGTGTCTCAGAGAATTCCAGGAAAAGTTTGCTCTATTGCACCCATCTGTTCTCCTGGAGTTATGGCCAGAGAAAAAAAATTCTTCCCCCCCTTCCCAAGGTGGTTATAATGGCTAATTGTCCTACTATTTTGTTCATCAGTTAAACCTAATTTCAGATGCTAACATAATTTCTGGCCTATATCACAGTTAACAGGCTTGATTTTGACATGCGTCTTCGGTGGTATTAACAGACCATTTCCTTTTGATCAATGTCATTTCTCAGTCTGTGGTGTTTGTTGACTTCTAAGGAGTTCTGCATGGTGGCATGTGTGAGATTTTTGCTACCTGGCAAAAGGTAAAAAGAGGGTTCAGACTTCCATGGAGCAGCCCCGTGTAACCCCTACTTGTCAGCAGGGCAACAGAAAGAAATGCTGTGAACTGTGGGGATGAATGCTTAGAAGAGGCTGGAGAGCAGTGGGGAAAGTTTGAAGATTTCTGCAAGTGTGTGGGAACTACAGGCAAGCAGATTTATCTGAGGTGATTGTGCAAAGCTATGATGCAGTCCAGCATACTGTGACTCAATAATATGCTGGGATCCAGAGGGAGAGAGAAAGCCTATTTGAGAAAGTGGTGGAGAAGGGAGAGAAAGAAAAAAAGAACAAACAGATACAGCCAATGTAAAAAATAAGGGCACAGGTATTCAAAATATTATCCTTCTTTGTCCTTGGAGTTTCCTTAAAAAAAAAGTGGCATCCATAGAGTAGGAAGATCTTTTAATACATGATTTTATTTCAGCCCTTTTCTTGTTCTGTAATGATATGTCTCCTTGACATTTTTGTGGGGTGAGGTGGGATTATTTTGTTTGTTTTTGTTTTGTTTTTACTCTTTTACCTTTTTCAATAACACATAGAGAAGGTTGCAGGGGGAGAAAAAATAAAGAGGACCTATTGGTTTTGGAAAAGTAGCAAAGACCTGTTTGGAACAGAAAGAGAGAATCATTAACAGGTGAGTGCTTGTCTTTTCACTTCTTTGCCACCTTCTTTCAGTGCTTTGCCCTGTCCTTTTGCTTCTTTGCTATCTGCTTTCTTCTTCTTTGCAGGTTGGGAGAAAAATGAATGTAACAACAAGGCTGCACCCTGCTTGCATTCGCTTCAGCAGTGTGCCAGTTTGTTTTGAACTTAGTACTGTTCTTAGAAGTCTGTTATTTTGTTCTTTGATTGCCTCAGCACTGTTCAAGTTGGGTTTTTGCACCCAGTTTGCACACATGTCCCCTTTGTTTGGATCATCTTTAATGACTTTCTGAAATGCTTGGCATCCTCTAGAAGTCACTATCATTTAACCTTTGGCTTTTGTCCCTTCTTTAAATATACATTTAGAAGTTTATTTTTACATTCGTTTTTCATTCATCCCCTTATTAAGGCTATTTAATTCTAAGTTTTTCAGTACATTTCAGATTTTCTTTGTTATGGGATATAAGCCATGTTCCCTGCTGCATTTCCCCAAAGAGTTTTTTGACCTTTGAAGCTGCAGTTCAGAATAAGATTATCAGGCATCTCCTGTTTTGGGATGCAGAAGTTATATTCCATCCATACTGATGACATCTAGGTAGTCTGCTGCTCCACTTCCCCTGAATCAGGTGGTGCTGTTGCTGAATATTAATAGTCTAATTTAATTATTTAGAGTTGGTGCTGAGCACTTTGTTCTGGATACAGCCAAGAGGAGAAACTTTGTGATAGTAATTAGGGTACCTGCTCTGTCCCAGTGACTCAAAGGCCAGTGAAAGCATCTTAAGAGCTGCCCCAATCTGTGCTAACTGATAAATACTTTCTGAGAGAACATATCTGAATCCACTTAAGACCGTTCATCCTCTCATCTACCCCTCCATATCTCCGTAAGTAGCAGAGGGTACACTGGAAACTTGGCTGTGTCAGTATTACAGCTATATCAGGGCTGCCTTCTTTTGGGCTATGGAGGTAGAATGAAAGAAAATTTAAGCATATTAGTGACAGTCCCTGTTTGCTTTGCACTACGAACTGTTCCAAAGGAGAGTATTTGGCATGGGGGTAGATGATATGGGAAATAATGGGTTGATTTGTAATACATTTTGAGATGCTTCTATATTCTTTCTCTAAGTTGCTGCTTTCATAGACATAGAGTAAATGCACAAATAATCCAATTCAGATATGTAATACTGTTCAGATGACATCACTGCTCAGGTAAGCAAGGACTGAAATGGATATTTTATTTTTGCTCCTGCCAAAATTTTTCTGTGGGACTGGGAAAAACTCAACTAATCTCTGTCTCTTTTGTCCTTCTGGAAGTAGTACTGCAGAACAATATTAGAGGATCAAATGGAGAACAGGAACTATTCTATTGTCATTACTTATTTATTAGCTGCATACATGGAAACCCTGCTGCGAGTATCAGTCCAGTAGTGACAGTCTTTTAATCTGCTTGTTTGTATATTGAGCACTAAGAGCCTCTGGCCAGGCTTTTAAAAGTGATTTTGACACTTGAACAAGCAAATAGCCACCAAAGTGCACCAGGTAGGCAACAGTAACATATTCAGAGCTGGCACTAATCTCCCTGTATGCCTGAGCTCCCTAAGGCGTCTCTGTTTCTACAGCTGGCATTTTCAAAGAAGCCTAACTGTTGCTGCCAACAAATGAGCTGATGAGAGCCCTAGCACAAGTGGAAACCCTGGGGGCCATGGGAACAAGATTTTTAATGTGGGCAGGAGAATTTCTGTCTTGCCATTAATGTCTGATTTCCTAAGTGTCCTCTGAGGGTGCTGAAGATGTGTTACTTGTCAATGAGTGGAACAGACAAATAAGATAGACTGGCCAGAAACCTCCTACGATCTTGGCATATAAAATGTGTGCCTGAAATCTTACATCTCTTCACATAACATGTGCTGAATGTACATGCGGAGAAGTAGATTATGTGATGGGTCATGTGCCAGGACAAAGCTACCACTGTGGTGAGTGATACAACATCTTTCTGTGTCCTGCCAGCTCCTCTCTTCTGCTTGGACAGCTTGTGCTCATGTGAGCCTGCGATGGCACTGCTGCTGGATTCAGGGACCATGGAAGAGCTGGATGCTCTGTTAAGAGAGTGCCAGCCTGAAGACTAAAGTGAGGATTGTGCTTAGTGTATGTGTTTTACTCGGCTTCCGGTGGTCAACGGGGTCCGTGATTTTTAGAATACGTAGCAGAAATTCTGTGTTGTCTGTTCTCTTCCACAAATACATGATTTGAATTGTGGGAAGCAGTCCTATGCTCAAAGCAGTGTTGGGAGGTATGTCATCTTCCTGTGTTTTTTGGTTGATTCCTATTATAGCAGCATTTAGCCGCTGCCCCATGGAAATAAGTATTTTGGGGCAATGTGAGACCATCTGTGCTGTAGCACCATGGGAACTGGAAGTAGCATCTATGTGAGGATAAAGTGGCTCCTTGCATATAGCAACATGTCTATTTGCTGTCCTTACCATACCATGCCCAGCTTCCCTTCCTTTTTAGTTTTGGGGAAATCCCTTGCAATTTTCAAGGATTATTTTTATACTATTCAAAAGTTTATAGCAGCCAACCAGACATAATGACTGCTGCTGATAATCTTTTGTGTATGTAAAGACCATTTTTCCATTATTTCTGGATTTTGTCGGAGATTTGCTAGCCTTCAAAGCTGTCGCTGGGATGCATTTTAGCTGATGACCATGCAGCAGCAGTGGATTGGATACTGTTGGTACTGGGGCCTTCTATCAAAGGTATGAAATGTACATTCAGTGAGTCTGCAAAAATAATTCTTAATGTTATTTAAAGGGTGTTTTTGGTCCATGAATAAAATATTATGTCTCATCATGCAAATATAAATATTTTAGTATTTTTTAAAAAGTGGATATTGACCCAAGAGCAACAATTCCTACAAAGATGTACTTTTTTTCCCCCAAAATTATTGATTTAGACTTTCATTCTAAGAGATAACTGTAGGTGTAAAAAAAAAAAAAAAAAAAAAAAAAAAAAAAAA